>LPNX010533320.1:77294-113948 GCA_001517045.1 Pseudotsuga menziesii | reverse complement strand
ATGATGTAAAAGTCAACATACCAGAATTGCAGTTCATACTAAATAAGAAAAAGATATATATCCAGTCAAAAGGAAAAGAGAAGGGGAAAAACCATACTTCCCAACAAACATGATATGACCCTATTTGATGAAGATGAAGATGACCATGAAAATTGAAATTAAATGTTTATATTTCTTGATAACCCCTTGAAGGAGAGAAAAGGTGTCGTCGCTTAAGCGATGGTTATGAGACTATCCGTCGCTTAAGCGACGCTTATGAGACTAGCCGTTGCTTAAGCGACGCTTATGGCCACATTTACAAAAAAAAACTTATCTTTGTGATTTTTGGTAAGTTTAAAAAAAGAAATCCATGCACCGTCGGATTTTTCCATCGGATTTTGGATCGAAATGTAGTAGTGTATGAATGTTAGGAAGTTTTAATAGGTGCAATGTTAGTAGTGAATGTGGGAGTGGGGGAATGTTAGGAAGTTTTGGTAGGTGCAAATATATGAATGTTAGAAAATTTTTATAGGTGCAAAATATATGAAAGTATGTATTATTAAGTTTATGTATGATTGTAGATGTAAAATATTTTCAGTGTTGAGAAGTTGAGAATGTTAGGAATGTTAGAAAGTTTTGATAGAAATATTTTTTATTACTAAGGTAAAATTAGCAACTTGATTCTGAATTTTAATATTTTTTATACTAAGGTAACATTGACAATTTAATTATTATATTTATTTTATGTTCATTACAAGAAAAGAAAAGGAGCACTACTAAGTTGCAGTAGTGAGGAAACTACAAATAGCATTCCTATATAACCCCCCGGGATTTAAAGAAAGGTGATGAAATGAATACAAAAAAACAAAAAGAAAGACTTGTAGAGTTACAGGGAGAATTCAAAAAGTTAAGGCCCTCCTTGTTTGATGGAGACTTTGAGGAAGAAATAGAATCTTGGTTGTTAAATTCGCTCTGTGGTGTAAGGATTCTAAAAGTGTCAGTAACATACGTAGTAAAGAGTTGAGTTGGAATTTTTTTTTTAAACTATTCAAAAAATATATATTGCATAACGATATTATGATGAGAAAGCCCAATAATTCAATGATTTGAGACTAGGATTGTTAACCATGAAAGAATTTGTAACCGAGTTTGTAAATTTACAATGTTATGTACCATACCTAAGAGTTGAAAAATCTAAGGCATACAGTTTTATCCGTTGTTTACCCCTAGTGTATAAGGAAAATATTGTGTTTGAAATTCCTAAACAATGGATGAAGCAATTAGAAAGGCCTAGTTGTGCTACCATTTGTTTAAACAAATATCCAAATTGAGTAGAAGTTGGAAAAATAAAAATAAAAAAAATTGAAAAGATCGGTCAACATAGGAAAGGATTTAAACCCTTACCTTTTGGAAAAAGGACAAGAGGTCATACTGATAAAAATTACAATAGGCGAGGTTCAACCAATAGAAATGGGGTAAAGAGTGCAGCAGGGATTTCTCCTTGCTACAGGGGCAGGAATGGACAGTATGCAAGAGAGGTGTGTTTTTGAGAGTGACCCCCCACCCTCCTTTTATAGCTTTTTTGGGGAATTTTAGGGTTTTGAGCCCTTGGTTAGGGCTTTAGCCCCTTTTTTGGGATTTTAGCCCCTTCCACCCTAACTTTAGCTCCTTTTAGGGTTTTACCCCCTTTTGGGGACTTTAGCTACTCAAAGATTATTTTAGGGTCCTTTTTTGGGTTTTTAAGCCCTTTTCTCCATTCTTAAGCCTTTTTGAGGGTGGGGGGGTCTAATGGAGTGATATGAGAGTCATGAAATGGTGTCCTTGGGTGGTGTAGTTCATGGAGAGCTGAGTGAGGGATTTTTTGGGTTAACAGATTGCCCCCTGATGTGTGAGGGCAGGAGCTCATTGTATGGCCGACGAACATCATAGGATTTGCTGTGGAGAGGTGTTGCTTTCGGGGGCTGGGGCATGGTGGCTTTTGGTTTTTGTATTAATATGGTTCCCATCAATGGGTGAGATATAAATAATGTGTGACTTGTATATGGATGAGGCATGCATCCCCATGCTCGTTACAATTTCAAAATAATATTTTGATCTATGCTCTATAATACAAGAGCTGATCATATACAATTGATGATACAATGATGGTTGCCTCAATGTGAGGCTGAATACAATGTTGATCTGGTACATTAGACCCATGGCATTCTTATGGAACGTTATATCTTCATGACTAATGGTGTGCTAGATCTGGAATGGTACATAGCTGTATGGACTCGCTGATTGAGAGTTAGAGTCTCTATCGTACAAGTATACTGCATTAATCATAAATCTATATAGAAGCACTGTTCGGGCTTCTAAACATTGTTTCCAATGCAACCCAGAAATCACAAGGGACAAGACCTTTTTAGGTCCCTCGAATAGAATCATCAATGTGCTAGAGTCAGGTGACATATGGGGTCTTCGACCAAGTACTCTGTGGAACAAAACCTATACAAATCTCAATGGTGCGATGGTGTAGTTGGAGTCGAGCACATGCGAAACAACCATCCCGAGAGGCACTAAGGACTCCTCTCAAGTGGTCAAAGGAACTCATCAATGAGGTTAATGAAACCAGGGTACAGGGACCTCTAGGTCTATCCTATGGAGTATATGTGTTGTCGTCGATAAAGGGAGACCTACCCGTAGTTAAGGAAATGATGTTTCATTAACCAGGAGTGCGAGAGAAATAATCGAAAGGTGTGAGACAATCTACGGACTGACCCACTGAATGAGGAGGGGTGGGGGGGAGATTTGAACAGGGGTGGGGGGAGTGTGGTAGAATCAAAATTCCTTTCTTCATAGTATGATGGTAGGGTAGACCAGGAAACAAATGAAACTGACTCATGGGAATGGGATGATAGCTATAATACCGAGAGTGTCACTACAGGTGGAAAATACTTAGAGGACGTGGACACTTTTGATATTGATGGGATCCAAGGAAGACACATTGCAGAGTACTTTGAACAAAGGCTGCCCAAAGGGGGAATGCTTCCAAACTGTTTTCTGTGGGGTGGTGTCTAGGGACACCATTATGGTACGATTTCTTGGATTTTTGGCGAGCCCGAGAAAGTAAATGCTCAATGGTGCTTTCAATTTTAGATAGTCTGAAAGCACGAAGAAGACTCCATTGCGGGCTATTTTTCGTTGGTAGTTTTCTATTCCCAAAAAAGGATAAAATTATACATAGGAGAGCTCACCCATCCTATAGGGGATGAGAGACTTCTTTATCGTTGGTAGTCCAATCAAGCCGAGAAAGGTTAAACCTATACTGACTGGACGGTCATTCAAATACTTTTATGAGCATGAACAAAACCAAGTTTGCTCAGCAATCGTTTCTTGATGAGAAGGCTAGAAAAGAGCTTAACAAAAACCCGTGGTGAGATTTTTTGTAAAGTGCGGCCCCTCTCCCCGAGAAAGCATAAAAGTGTGCAGAGGGGAATGGTATTGGCTTGAATACGCCAAGGTGGTCCTTTTCATTTAATGGTCTACATGGTCCACACAAGGAGGTAAACGAGACGATGTAAACGCCCTTTCCTATACTTTAGCGAGCGGGAAAGGAAGCAGCTATGCTTGGCTATCTTTTCATTGTTTTAAGGAGTTAGAAAAGAGCTTAAATGAAACTCTAGTATGGTCAACCAATTGTGGTGGCACAGGCGGTGCCCCATGTCAGGACGATGGACAGTGGTCCAAACATCATCCATGTAGTATGGATGGAGGAGAAGGCTCTCAAACATACCAATACATGCGCGGGATAGATTGCGATAGAGGCTCGTGAGTCGGTGTGGCAGAGGCACGCAAACCGAGGTGACTCTCGGACAGAGGTCAAGAGAGAGTGTGTGTGTGTTGTGGTGGATGGAATTGACTACATGTGATGTGAGTGCAAGTTTGGGGGCACTTCCATGCCAAATACATCCAAGAAAAATAAATCGTTTTGTGGACAGTGGTCCAGAGTTTCATGTAAGGTGCGGTGGATAGAAAAGACAACTATGTGTTAAAATACAAAACAAAACTAAAAAAATGGTAACCCTTAATGGGAGGTGGCCCAAGAACTTGCATGAGTAGCGGTCGAGAAGTGTGATACAAGTACAGGTCCGTAGACACATGCATCATCATGTCATGGCTCATGGATCGAGGTGACTTATGGGAAATGGTCCCAAAATTAATTTGTTAAACATGAGATTATGGTATCATAAAGAGATAGAGGGTGGAATTTTGAAACCAGTTGCACAAACAGCGTCTCAAACGGAGTCCGTATGGTCCTGTTATGTCGATCGAAAGAAATTAGGTCAAATGGAGCCTATATAAGGGTGGGGTCCACTTGATGAGGTGTCATTGTCATTGTTCATTGTGTAGTTGGAGAGGTGGGCCCTAAATCTTCATTGTCAATTTCTGTTGATTGGACCAATGGTTTTGAGTGTCGCGACTTGCAGGTAAGTGCTCTCACTGACTCTCATCTTTCTGGTGGTTTATTTTCTGGATTTGGTCACTCGGAGGACCTCCATGAGTAGTTTGGGGTTTCATGGAGCCAAGTCACACTTTTTGAAGGAAAAGGTGCAACCTGGTCACATCTATGGGGCCATTTGGAGCGACCTTGTTGCTCATTTGGCCCAAATAGGTGTGACTTGGCCTATTTTGGGTGTTTGTTTATGATGGCAGTGGCTCACATCAGGGTTTTTGCTCATGCAGGATGGATGAGATCAAGTGGCGAGAGAGAGACTTCAAAAGTATTAGGGATGCATCATTACAAGATGGGAATGTAAGAGATACATTATCCCATCGTGGATTTCTGAAGTTCATGAGGATACCCCTCATGCGGAGCTTGCGTTTGTTGATGCAAACACTGGTGAGTTTTTGGGATGCTGATGAGGAGGTGTTCCTCTTGTAGGGCCAACGTATCAATATTACACTAGAAAATGTATACTTTCTTACTAGTCTCCCTATCTTGGGAGTGGTTGGTGACTTGGCACCTGTGTTGTCTCGGGGGGAGACATTGGAGGAGTTGTGTGATCGACACTATTACGCTACGGTGTATGTGTGCGGCTCCTATATCCTGATGTGTGACATCAAGGATTTGTTGACATAGGTGGTGGTGACCTTATTGCTACATATCTTAGGTTCCATGGGGAGCCATCAGATCTCTAGCAGACAGCTTCAGCTATTATAGTGTGCTATAGGTGGCACGTACTATGCATGGGGCGAGATGTATATGTAAACTATTCGGCATCAGTTGAACAAGTCGAAGACTTCTAGCATGGGTTTTTGTTTTGTCTCCTTCCTATGTGCTTTCTTTTTTGAGAAAGTACCTACACTTTGTCCTCGTCAGGCTGTGCATGATAATGGTACACGGGGTCCACGGATTTACCGATGGTGTCAGATGATTATCCGAGAGGGTGGTGGTAGAGTAAGCCACTTTTTTACTAAGGAGCTATTGGAGCAGTGGTGCTAGCTTCCTATAGTGATTAAGGAGTACCCATATGCGGGTATGGACTACCAGGGAGACCCTGAGATGCCCCGACCTCCTGCCCAGGCGTCAGGACCAGCTGGTATGTATACATGATGTTTTTATGTTCATCTTTATACATAGTGTAGTTGAGCTGGTTAGTAGTTTGTATATTGATATATGTGGACTGATGGTGTCCTTTTTTGTATATGTAGATATTGGTCCTCGCTCGTCACCCGGGCATCAGAGGTGGGTAGTTACCATAGCTCCTGCGGTGGTTTCTGCTGGGAACTTCGTAGGCGACAGCGGGAGATGGATGGAGTGATATCTTATCTAGAGCGGCTTGCTACTGGGGTCTCAGATGATGGATGGCAACATCTGAGTAGTGAGATGACTACCACTATTCACAACCTTCCTCCAAAGTGGACTAGTCTGATGAGGAAGATGGCTATAGCTTGTGAGCAATTTCGCTGGGTGGCGAGAGGTGATCTTCCTACAGAGGATGAGTCCTATGAGGAAGACAATGACACTAAGTCACACGATAAGTCTGAGTTGGATTAGTAGCCTAGTGGGGTTGTCCCTAGTGCATTTGTGCACTTAGGGGTTTTTGTGTCGCTATGTATATCCTGCTGAGAAAGCATATGTGGCTTCTCATTTTGTATTGGACATGTTTTGGACATGTGACTTATCTATTTACCTATATATTTTTAATGCATGTGGATGCGCTTTTATGGTTTTATTATGCGAGTCTTTTTATGATGCTGTGGAATGCAAATGCCTATGTGATGTATTATTACACTATGTGTGTATTTTTTAATATGATTATGCATGATGTTGTGGTTGTATGTTTCCTATATGCAATTGTGAATGTGCCAATTTAGAATATCATTAGCCATTTGATCTGCAACACTATTGAATTTTCTGGGAACATGTGTGAATGTGATGGACTCAAATGTTCTAACGATCTGTTTAATGCACAAGTAATTTCTAAAGAGGCAGGGATCACATACTCGATGGTAGTTGTTCAACTGAGAAACAAGCATCTGGGAGTCGAAGAAGACATCGAGATGGTGAATGCCTAACTGGAGAGTGGTGGCCAAGAGGCCATTGACACCATCATATTCATCCTCGTTGTTGGTTTTGGTGCCCACGCATATTCCATCGATGTGGATCAACTCGTGCGATGGGGAGTAGATGACCCATGCAGTCGAGGCGAGGTTCGGAGACCATTTGCTTGCTCCATATGC
Organism: Pseudotsuga menziesii; assembly: GCA_001517045.1. Lineage (NCBI taxonomy): Eukaryota > Viridiplantae > Streptophyta > Pinopsida > Pinales > Pinaceae > Pseudotsuga > Pseudotsuga menziesii. The sequence continues at coordinate 107,243 of LPNX010533320.1, read as the reverse complement.
AAATCCCATATATGGGTTTGAAGTGTGCTCCATCTGAAGCAATGAGAGAAAACGATACATAAGTCTCAATTTTTGAAAAATGTGTAAATCAAAAAATGGAAAGACTATAATACAAGTTGTAACGTTGTCACTCAAAGGGGTGACATTAGAGGGAAAGTTGTTTGGAATTTCTAGGGATCATCCATCATTCCTTTGTGTGACACGATGAATCCTTGTAGACATCCCGTTGGGACACAGAAAACACACTTGCAAGGGTTCAAGGGGATTTCATACTTGTAACATCATACGAATACTTGTCGTAGGTCGTCTATGTACTTTGTTTACTTCTGCGACCACACAATGAGGTTGTCGAGACAAACCAACATAATGTGAACAAGGTCACAGAAGCAGTGTGTCATGGCACGCTGGAAGGTGGCTATAGCATTTTTCATGCCAAAGGGCATGAATCGATACTTGAATGTACCCCATGGGGTTGTGAATGTCATCTTGTAATGGTATTCTTTCTGCATTAGGATTTGGTTGTAGCCGAAAAAACCATCCATGAAGGAAAATTCTTCATGTCCGGCGCATGCATCGATGATTTGATCGATGAAGGGTGTGGGGAAGTTGTCTTTGGGACATGCCCCATTGAGGTCATGAAAGTATATGAAACGTGAAAGGTACCCTATTTTTTATTCATAGGAATAGGATTAGAAACCCAAGTAGTGTAGGAAATGGGTAGATGAAGCCGACAATGTGCAGCTTCTCTATCTCGAATTTAATCGTGGCCACTTTGGAAGGGTGAATGGGCCATTGCCTTTGGCGTACGGGTGCCACATTGGGCCATGTGTCGATGTGGTTTTCCACGATGAATGGATCTAAGCCAGGAATTTCAATGTATGACCAAGTGAAGATGTCACATAATTCTTTGAAGACGGGTTTGTAGGCAACGACTTATTCCGAGGAGCAAGATGCCCCAAGCATGATTTCTTCAACAATCTCATAATTGGTTGAGATGTCAATTTTGATGTTGGGTGAAATGTTGGTCATGTTCCCTTCTTCGAAGGCGTCTGGTGCTAGGATGGGGTTCTTGAACCAGTCGAATTTCCCATGGATGAAATCTTTGGTCTCCACAGAAAACTAGTCAGATTGCAACACAAGTTCTTCAAGGAGGAAGAACGAGTGATGGTGCATGTTGTCCCATGGGTATTCTGGGGTGGTCATAGCTTCAAGTATCTCCTCATCGTTGTTGAAGCATTGAAGAGACAAGTCTGATGGACCGTCATTGGGGGTGGAGATAACCTGGTCAGTTGAATTCGACATCATGTAGATGGACATAGTGTCTGAAGAAGGCGGTGGGCGGTGCACTTCTTCGATAAAGGTGATTTTAGACTCAAGGGAATGTTGACGGAGGTCAGCTAGATCCATTCGAAATTTGGGTAGGTCCTGGCAATGGTGAGAGTAATGTCCATACAAATTGCAAAGGGGGAAAGCATGGTTTCTTCTCAATGCCTTGTTCCTGACTATTGGTGTAGTTGAAAGTTCAACCATGGGGATGTTTTCATTTGTATCCATGGCATCTAAATGCACACAGATCATTGGGATTTTAGGGCAATTTTGAGTTGGATGGCCCTATTGCTCGTAGATGGCGCAAGGTGGAACTTGTCATGGCTCTATGGTGGCTTTGGTGTTATTTCCCCTAGCCCTTTTGGGGTGGGGTGGTGCGGGTGTCGGTGCAACAGTTGGATTTTGTGGATTAGGTGGAGGGTGAGACTCGACCACGATGGGTTGCACCGGGGTTAAAACAACCTAGGGCATTGCTGGTTGAGCTGGTGGATTAAGATACCAAACTAAAATTCCCAATGTAAAGTTGGGTAAGCTTAAGGTGGCCATTATCAGTTTGCTCATGACACCAGATAGGATGGGGGAAAGAGAAAGGGAATCATATGGACAAGAGAAGAGCCCAGATAACTCCCAGGTGGTTGCATGTGGGGATGTGATTTTGTTTGCGGTCGCATGTAATGCTACTGCTGTGGGTAATGTTGCGGCTGCTGTTAGTGTTGCTGCTGCAGACAATGTTGTGGTTGTGGTTGGGGTTGCGGCTGTGCTTGTTTTTTGGGTGCAATGGTGCTAGACGAGACCATGCACAAGTCCGTAGTTTCATTTTGTGTCAATGGTGGTGATACTAAGGGGAAAGGAGCCGTCATGGTGGTATCGGCAAACAACCTAGGCCCACATTCAATGATGGGGAGGCTGGTGTGTTTTCAACCATAGTGTTGATAGCAGGGATGACATTGATGTGTGTGGTCAACCCTTGTGGCTCAATGGTGGTGATGGTAGGGATAATGTTGGCGGGTGTCCTTAACCCTTATGGATCATGATAAGTGAGTTGATCAATCATCACAATCTTCCCTTCATGGGGAAACATCATGAGATGGAAGACAATTGATGTGACCGCTCTCATGGCGTACATATAACTTCTTCCGAGGAGAAGGTTATAGTCCAGTTGAGCATTGATGACTTCTATGTTGATGAGGACTTTTTTCCCAGCCAATCTGATGGGGACATGGGGGAGGATTCCCTGGGCTTTAGTGGGATGTCCATCATAAGCCTATAGAGTTATGGAGGATGGTTGCAGAATTGGTGATCCGAGTTTCTGCCAAACTAGGGTGGACATAACGCACATGGATTCCCCCTCATCCATTATGCAACGGTGCACAACCACGTTCTAGATAGACACCAAGATTTGGAAGGAAATGGTGGATGGCATGTGTGGTTCTTCGTTCTCTGTGTCGAATGTGATCAACTTGGAGTCAGAGGGCTCTACTGCCCCAAGGGTGGCTAGTAAGGCTCTCAACAGCATTGGGAATGTTTTAAGTACCTCAAGAGCAGACATGGAGATTGGTGTATGGGCCAAATCATTCACAACGCTATAGCTGACCGTAGCTCTAGCCATGGAGTTATTGGCAATCCTACATATGGGGGGGTGCGGGAATGGGAGTAACTGAAGAGGTAGGTTGACTGTTTTAGATGTTGATGCTGCTAATATGTTAGCAGGTTCGGTGGTGGTACCGTACTGATTTCACCTGGTTTGCATGTTGAACTCTTTAGTCCTCATGGCTAGCAGGTGGTGAACACCTGTTTCAGCCATGGGAGGTGCCCCCAAAGCGTTGGGATTGGGTTGGGGAGGGGGTGTAGTTTTCACCACTCCTTGGACCGGTAGCGGGTTTTGAAGCACCATATGACGAGGTCCTTGTGGTGCTGGGTTGGGTTGGGCTTGATTTGCAGTATTGGCGGCCTGTTCAATGTCGTTCTGAATGGCCTGCTTAGGTCAACCCATGAGGGAACACTCGAATGTGTAGTGCTGATAAACATCACATATTGTGCACGGTTGGTTTGTGTGCAACAAGGCGTTGCGTCTTGGTGCATTTTGTCATGGGGGGTTTTGGGCGGGTCAGTTTGCTGTGGCATTGTTGGGAGGGTTTGGTTGTTGACCGCCTCCCTATAGTTGGTTATTGGCTTGGTTCTGGGGATGATTATTTCTATCTTGCCCTTGTTGATTGTTGGGGACGGACTGGTTGGGACAGTTTTGTTGTGCAAATACTTGTCCCAACGGAGTTGGTGGGGCGGGGGCAGGGGCTTGAACTGGTTGCACTAGTGGTGCATAGTAGATTTGTGGGGGTGGTGGTGCCACAAATGTGGGAATTTTCCCCACATACTGTTGTGTTGGCCAAGCCATGGCCTGAGTCTGCTTCGGTGGCACAAGTTGTGCATAGGAAGTTGTTGCCCCAGACTGGGACATCATTCTTGCATAGTCAGGAGTTTGGTTTTGGTAACAAACACTAGCAGTGTTGCTTGGTTGTGGTCTAATAGTAGGTGGTGTCAAACGGTGTTGTGGTTGTTGGGAGACAGAGCCTATGATTTCGTCTATATCATGAGATGCCCCCGATGCATCCCGGTAGGAGGTGTTTGGATGGGGGGCATCTGGAATGACTGTGTACGGATATCCAGACTGGGCATAAATAAGGTCAAACTATTGTGCTTTAAGTATGGCCTCCTCTTCGAATTGGGGATGTTCGGATGCGATGTCCTTTACTATGGGCAGGAGCAAGGTCTTGAGGAACCAATCCAAAAATATCCTATCATCAAGTTTGATTTTACATAAGCTGCGATGTCGACGTCACTCATGGATGTGGTTGGTTATATGTGTCACAGTTCTTTAGTGACAGGATAACATGATCTCCACCCCTTTGTCATACCTAACATGGAGTTGAAAATACTGTAGGAACATGAAATCTAGGGAGTTGGAATATGGGTATTTGTCCTGCGGTAGGTCATTGTACCATTTGGCTGCGACACCTGTAAGGGTGTGTTCAAATAGCCTCATCCTAATGGACTCGTCTACGATGTTGTTGGATGAGAACCATAGATGGAATGTCATAATATGGTTCTAGGGACATTCCCCTGCCTTTCCTTCAAACTTGGGGATGTTTGATGACAACTTAGTTGGCATTGGAGGCCAAAACGCTTGATGGCTAATGGGGTCGTTTGTCAATCGAGCCAAATTAGGAAAGTTAATATGAGCCATGAAAGGCATATTTGACCCCAAGTTTATGTGAGATGGGGAAGGGATGGTGGTGGGGTTTGCATGTGCATAATGTACCTTCATAACTGGGGGTATTGGTTGTGCCATTGTATATGGGCCAATGCCCCCAATTGTGGTGGGAGGGATAGTGTGGGTGGATGGGACATTGCCCCCATGTATGACAGTATTGGCAATGTAAGTATATGGTCCACTTCCCCCCTGTGTGGCGGGAGGGGCAGTGTGTGTGGAAGGGCCACTGTCCCTGTGTGTTGTAAATGGGCCAACTTGGCTGGTCACTATGGGTGGTGGTAGCTGACTAATGACAATTTGTATAACTATGCTTGGGCCACCTGTAAGGTTGTTGGTGATAGTTTGTGGTGTGGACATGGGTCCACTTCCTATGGTTATGCCGGAAAATGGAGTTTTGGGGTTTTTCTGATACTGAGTCAGACCCGACCAACAGTTGAACCTGTACTGTGGCCAAACTGACTCGGATTTGCCTTGCAGAGGCTTCAACAATACTAAAAACTAGAAATAAAGTAGATCTAAGCTATATTTGACAAGGAATTTCTAAAACTAGGCCATAAACTAAAAAACTTGAAATTTGAAAAAAAAATTGGACTAGGGATCCTGTGGGATTGACCTAGTATGGTCGCCAGTTTTGTAGCAGGGATTTCTCCTTGCTACAGGGGAAAGAATGGCTCCCTTCTATCTATAGGATATAAGGGTAGGTTTCTATGTGCGAAAATGCTGAAAAGAAAGCGGAATGGAAATTAAGCAAAGACGAAAATAAAATAGTGGCAGTGAGCCCCTCTGCAGACAATGTTAGGGCTTCGCCTTGGCTACCTGCAAACAACTATTAAGCAAAAACAAACTTGCAAAACATATTAATAGACAAAACTGCAAACAAACATGGGTCAAAAATCAAAAACTACTAAAGAAAAATGCATAAACAAAACAAGATTATACCTCCTTTGGTGAAATGGGCCACCATGCCCTGGCTAGAAGGGAGCACCTCCCTATCTCACTCAACAATGGATGGGGATCTATGGCTCAATGGAGAGAATGGATGGAGGAGAGAGGGATGTGGTTGGATTGAGAGGCAAAGATGTCTCAAGGCATCCATGGGCAGCATAACAGTATGCAAGAGAGGTGTGTGTTTGAGAGTGACCCCCCACCCTCCTTTTATAGCGTTTTTGGGGACTTTTAGGGTTTTAAGCCCTTGGTCAGGGTTTTAGCCCCTTTTTTGGGATTTTATCCCCTTCCACCCTAACTTTAGCTCCTTTTAGGGTTTTATCCCCTTTTGAGGGGCTTTATCTCCTAGGAGATTATTTTAGGCTCCTTTTTGGGGGTTTTAAGCCCTTTTCTTCATTCTTAATCCTTTTTGAGGGTGTGGGGGTCTAATGAAGTGATATGAGAGTTATGAAATGGTGTCCTTGGGTGGTGTAGGTCATGGAGAGCTGAGTGAGGGATTTTTCAGGTTAACAAAGAGTATCAAAACTTCTAGTGGAGGATGGAAAAGTAACCCGTAAGCATGTTGCAGGAAGCTTCTACTGTGAATGACATAGCCAGGAATATCCCTATAGTGAATGTTTCTTTGGAATATCGACAGGTGGACCATCAATCCACCATGTTGGAAGTAGAATGTAAATATTTAAACATACATGTTTCTATACTTATCAATTCAGGATTTAGTTTAAGTTACATTACACCAAAAGCAGTTGAAAATTATAAAATTAGTAAGGAAAAACAAAAAATTGCATGGTTGGTATAGCTAGCAACAAAGGTAAAGGGGAAAGTTATGGAGATAGTTAAATATTTTTTATTAGGTTTTAATGACTTGGATACCTTAGTTAATTTAAATATACTTTCCCTAGGATCCTATGACATTTTGATAGGTATGGATTGGCTAGAATTGGATAAAGTTGTGATCGACTATTTGCATAAAAAATTTAGCAGCGTGGATGAGGAGGATAAGTATCATGCAATGAAGGAAATTTATAGACCTTTATCTACACGACAAATTTCAGCACTACAATGTAAAAAGTGTATTAGGAAATGGTGTCAACTTTATGGCATCAAAATTAAAGAATTTTAGCCTAAAAAATAAAAAAATGGAATTGGAACAATTTCCTATTTTAAAGGAATTTGAAGTTGTATTTTGTGATATGATATCGGTATTACCACCTAAACGATATTTAGATTTTACCATAGATCTAATATCATTTTCAACACTAGTATCACGAGCTCCATATCATATGAGTATCCCAGAATTAACGAAATGAAGAATACAATTACAGGAGTTACTAGACAAAGGATATATTTAGCCTAGTGTATCTCCTTGAAGACAACCTGTTTTGTTCGTGGGTGTGTTAGTAATATGATAAATTGTAATGAATTATTATTGTTTACTATCATGCATGGATAACTTATATTTTATGAATACATAACCAACCATTGATGGAAAATAACTAGTAGAACACGAGCTAAAAATATTTCCGGCCGACGAATTTTTTTTTGCACTTGCATTGTAAATAACGGTTCCGTAATAGAAAAACATTGTTCAGCCAAATAATTGTTTGGCCAAATAATTATTCAGCCAAATAACCTTTGAGACATGAAACCTACACAATTTTCAGGTTTCTCCATTTTCAGAAGGTAAAATGGATGCCTTACACTACAAATCGACTTTTGGACTGGATACCATTAGTTTCATCATTGAATCAACTTTCCGTGGGTATCAATTTTGTTGTGTATAGGTGAGATCCGATATATTTTTTTTGTTTCTTAACATGTGTCAAGTTTCGTTTCATCTCTTTCAACATCCAATGAAATGAAAAATATATAACTTTAAAAATACACCACCTAAAAATTTGAAACAAATATTGTGCAGTTAATTGGAGTGTCTACTTCAAAATAGTATTCGTAGGTTTTTAAGTTTTATAGTCAATTGAGAGAAAAGTGGTGCAACCAAACACATGTTGAAAATTGACAAGGTTTCCCCATTGATAGAATTCAAAAAAATATTATAATTAGTATATAGATGCTTTGGATACAAACTTATAGTCATCGCAATAGTATATTGTGTGTAGATTGTCATAACATACTTTTTTTTTGCAAAACACAAGTTTAACAATGATTTTAGGGGCGGAACCAAACATGTCTATTTTTTAGTCCTTTCATTTTATAAGGACACACTGTCAAACATTTTCCGAAACAACATATCAAATCTCAATAAACAAAATTGAAAAAATTATGCATAGAAATCTAACATAATTCTCTAAAAGTTTTCTTTTTACTTGAAAGTGAAATTCTAAACGAAAATATCACTTTTGTTTGCCCAAAGTTGAAAGACATGAAAAAATCAAATTTATTTTCTCATAAGACCCCCCAAAATAGACATCCATTTAGATGGATTCACCCCACAATCTAGGATCTTGTTTCAGTCCATAGATAGATAGTGACAATTTCTTCGCCAAGATGAAAGTACATCAAATGAAAGAATGTTGACACCACAACTTGCATAGCATGGATATAATCACGTCCGAGGAGCATATTGAAGTCCAAGGGGTCTTATATTACCATGAAGTCAACTAAGAAGGTCTTCCCACCCAAAGTAACAGGTGTTTGAGCAAGAATTCCCAAGGATACACAAGTTCTTCTATCAAATGCTAGTAACTCACTAGCAGTCGAAACAAGGCTGGTAGATCCCATGCCCCGCCAAGCACGAGTAGAAAAAATACTAACAAAGTCTCCTTCGTCAACAATATAACGAGCAATCGTTTATGGTTCAACTTTGACCCTTATCTAGAAAGGTGCATTAGAAGGAAGGCACGGTTCAACTAGGCTATCCCAATCAAAGGAAGCAATCCAAGAGCTTGGTGGGGGTTGATCTGAAACGAGTTTAGTGCCCCGTTGTTCAGTAAGTTTTGAACTAGTAGTGAAGAAAATGTGACTAAGAGACACTTCACTCTCCAAAGGAAGAGTGGGATTGATCGACAATGAAATCGATTCAACCACTTCATGAAAGCCACTCTCCGAAGGGAGAGTGGGATTGACCAAAGATGACATTGGCTCAATCATATCAAGATCACTCTCTGAAAGAAGAGTGGAATCGACCAAAGCTGAGATTGGTTCGACCACTTGATCAACCAAAGGTTGAGTATGTTGTTGAGAAACTATAGGTTGTTCAGGAGAAGGAAATTCTTGAGTCTCGGACAACACTCTTCACACCTCTATGATAGAAGAGCACTAGTGAGTAAGATGATCTCCCTCACATAGCTTACAAGGGAACTTAAGTTTGCACTTCAAACGACCAGTTTTCTCAATGGTGTCAACATGACTAGCAATGGCTGACTATTTTCTCTCAGCATGACCTACAAAGGCTGAGAGTTTTCCCCTAGCATGACCACCATAGGATGGGTAACTGGGTCCAACCTGACTAAGAGAGGCTGGTTGTTGAGAGACTTCAATATGTTCAAAAATGGGATGACCATGAAACCAGACTCTTCTCATCTCTGCGATAGAAGGGCATTTATAAGTAAGGTGGTCTCCCTCACAAAACTTACAAGGAAACTTGGGCTTGTGTTTTGAACGATTAGTCTTTTCCACAATGTCAACATGACTCGCAGTGGATGACAGATTGTCTTCAGCATGAACCATAGAGGATGAGAGACTGCCCCCAGTATAACTTGTAGAGGCTGAGAGACCGGGTCCAACATGACTTGCAGAGGTTAGACGATCACCACTAGCATGAAAAACAGAGGCTGAATGGTTAGGATAAACATGCTTTGTAGCAGTTGATTGTTTTCCCCCAGCATGAACTTCAAAGGTTGGGTGGATGGATCCAACATGACTTGCAGAGGTTGGATGGGGAGGTTCAAATTGAACATCAGAGGTTGAACGGGTGACCTGAGCATGGACCACAGAGGCTGAGTGACTGGATCCGACGTGACATGGAAAGGTTGGAAGAAGCCACTAGCATGATCAATAGAGGTTGGATGGTGAAGATCAACTTGACTTGTAGAGGTTGAGTGCTTAGATTCAACATGACCTACAGAGGCTCGATAGGTTCCCCCAGCATGAAGCACAGAGGCTGGGTGGTAAGGTTCAACTTGAATTCCAGAGGTTGAATGAGTGCCCCCTTGCTTATGTGCCTTCTTCCTATTCCTAATTATTTTACTCCTTTTAGACTGCCAATTACTAGTATCAGTACTTTCACCGCATGAGGTAGAAGGAGGAGGAGAATCAACTACAAGTGAAGGGGAAGCAGTGTTTTGATGCCCTTGATATAAGGAGCTTACTTGTGAAGCATCAGGAGCATTCAGGATGGTTGGAGTGGAAAAAAACCACACCGATATCCCTAGGGTGAATCCAGGTAGATTCAAGGTGTCCATCAAGGGAACACCAACATTACCCATGAGAGGAATAGTACAAGGAGTTCCTAGCATGGGGATCTCTTGGTTGGTGTTCAAAGGGGTGTTAGACATAGTTTCAAACAAGGAGACAAAGTCTAAGGTCAACAGGAAACCAAAAGTACCAAGCACACACCTAAAGGCACACTAAGTACAGACAAAGCACGCAACACTCACTTAAAAATTCCTAAATACAAATAGACAAACAGGTATAAGATATGCTTTCCAAAAGAAATCTGATAGACAGTTACTTGGTGTCCCTGAAGCTGTTGTTAGGCACAAGTGGAGGAATCACGCACTTCCCTCCCATGCCTTCTACCAGGGTTACCTTCCAAGCCCATCCAAGGTCAACCAGAAATATCCTTCTGGTGTACCTGTGTATGAACCCTAGATGTCAAAGAGACTAAAGGCTACCTTAACTATATTGACAATCTGGGGGGATAGTCATAATCCTAGTTCATACGCATGGGTAGGGTAGAAAATCCCGAAACCCTATCTAAGACAAAATCCCCAGATGCACAAAAACTTTGTTTTATGCTTTGACAAGGAATTGGAGGGTTATCTGCTTAGTCCAAGTCTCCACACGACCTCGTTCTTAACTCCCATTTGAGAGGAGCTTCCCAGATACAATCAACATACAAAAGGGTTTACCTAGTGATTAGCCAACTACGTCTGAAATTTTAACACTTGTGGAGAGTTAAAACTCCCTAATCCACAAGTCTAGCCTAAGCTAGTTGGTGTATGACCCTATAAAATATAACTTACTAATAATTTTTAAATTATATCGTTTATTTTAAGGGTTTTTTTAGTCAGAAGGTAAATGGCGTGAAACTTATGTGGTGTTTTTACTCAAAGTTGAAACAAAATGACTAAGCAAATAGATATGAAATGCAAAAAGCAAAAAATATTCTCTTTATTTTTCAAATAGAAACTTGAAAGCCACAAAAGAACAAATTCTTTTCATTTTTTTCAAAAACAATGATATGCCATGCAATCTAGACTAAAAACCTAATCTACATGAAGATAAAGCAAACATGTGTTTTTTATTTTTCTTTTATAAATGCAAAAGAAAAAACAGCCTATCAACTAATGCAAGCAAGTACTGTAAGCAAAGAAAATATACAACTACTATGCACCCCACAAACAAACCCTAAGTTTCCCTAAAGTTGGATATCAACCTCTCTTGAAAGGAAGGCTCACAAAGGTAAACAAACCAACAACTTTGGAATGAAGAGACTGAGAAATAAGACTGACATAAACAAAGGTCAAGAAGTCTCAACTATCAATCTAAACCTACAAACAGAGGCTGCTCAGTACCTTGTCCAACAAGGTCAAGCCAAAGAAGGAGGTGGGGGGGAAAGCAGTAAAAACAAGTATATTATCTTTTTATTTTCCTTTTATAAATGCAAAAGAAAAACTACCTACAAAAAAAAGTATGCAGATAACAAGAACAAAGAAAAAGGAACTCTATTATACAACCACCAAACAAACTCTAGAATGAACTAAAGTCAGTATAAACCCTACCTGGAAGGAAGGCTGACATAAAAAACAAGTAAACCATTATGGCATGGTGAAGTTGACCAACAGAAGAAGAAGGAAACCAACACCAACAAGCTTCTAAACTTAGACAAAGATCACTGACATAGGTTGACTAGAAACATAAGCCAAAAAATGATGCCAAGCAAAGGAGGTGGGGGAAAAGAGAAAATATAAAACCCTAATGCTATAAAAGGCTTACCACATAGATAAAGAAAAACCAAAAGGGATGACACTAACTCCCTAGAGTCATTCACCTATAGAGGACCCCAAAATACCTACCAAAACACCTTTAAACAGAAGAAAAAACCACAAAAGAGGATAAAAACACTGTTTAAAGGGGCATACGACAGTTTCACTACTGACAGGTCACATGTCATACGCAGGTTGACAATACAGCAAGTCGTGTGTACAAGAACATGCAGGTTGTACCATTGACAAGTCATGTATCATATGCAAGTTGATAGTATAGAAAGTCGCGTGTACCAAACCAGACATGCGACTGTTCAGTCTGCAACTCGTGTATGGGCGGAAAAAAAATCCCCAAAAAGGTAAAAAAATGCCTTAGGAAGGTAGGGGAAGTATGCTATCAGACTTATAAGTGTTCCTAAGTGGCAAGAAGGACCTGAAACAATGCAAAATACTGAAAGAAAGACAGAGAAACCCAAAATAGACAAGGCTATCCCTAGCGGAGTCGCCAATTCTGTTGTGAAGGAAAGTTTCCTATGGCTAGGGTTTAAGAGGCCATCAACGTACTGGGGTTGAAAGAGATATGCACAATGTTCAGCAATCGTATATAAGAAAGATTTAGAGATAAGAAAGTTCCACACTTGATTAACTGAAGGCTTGTCCAAGCTTTCTCTAGCCCTTCTCCCGGTCGTCTTGTTCCTCTCGCTCCAAGAGACCTGCAAAACAAATTATACCTTCCTCAAACCATTATGACCACATATAAAGAAATGATAATCAAATAAACATGAAACATTAATCCTATTAACATCAAAATCTGATCATAAACAAAGATTCAATCACACATTTGATAATGATTTGGGAAGAAGAAGGACATCACATCTTTATTAATATTGAAAACAAGTACAAGTATACCTTCTCTTCAAGTTGGGCACCTCACAAAACCTTGATCTATTTTTGCTGCTTCTCTTCTCCAAGGAACTCAGCCTCCAATCTCTACAACACAAGGAGAATGCTTCTAGAGAAAAGGTGTGGGCAAAGAGAGCTCCAATTCCTCTAGCATAATGATGCAAAGATTCAAGTCCCCTCTCATGGACCTCCCTACCTCTATTTATATTCTTAAGGAAGAGTTAGGGGTGAATACAAAGTAGTTACAACTGAAGGAGTCAGTTGCATAACTACCCAAACTACCCAAATTTCAAAAGACATGTTTTTTGACATTTTTAGGAGATGTACACCTGTTGGAAAGACAAAAGTCACATACACAAGGAGGTATACGTGGGTTGAAATGTAGAAAGTCGTGTATTTAAGGCGTATGCAACTATTATATGTAGCAAATCGCATATGTATGCGGGTTTGCCTTAAGGAAACCCATGTACACATCAAAAAACTCATTCTTAGAGTATTTCTAGGCATTTTCAAACTTTGGTGTCTTCTAGAAAGTTTCAGCTAACTGAAATATATTTTCAATGGCAGAGAGATGGGGTCAAACGGAGTTATAGAAATCAAGATATGGCTCCTCCAAGTTAGGTGGTTTTTTAATGACTTTTCATGAAGTGTCATCATGGAAGTGTCGACATGCGAAGAAAACATAGGAAAGTGTTCATAGGTAGAGATGTGTCATTTTGAGCTATAACACACATAAGATGATCTGTATTTTCATGAAATACAACATCTCTACTAGCAATCAATTTGTGCAAAATAGGATGAAAGAGTTTATATGCTTTTTGATCATCACAGTAGCCAACAAAGATACATTCAATGGATTTTTCATCCAATTTCCTTCCATCATATTTAGGTATGTATGAAAAATCCCTAGAACCAAATATTCTTAAATTACTAATTTCAGGTTTATAGCCATGAAATACTTCAAAGGGGGTTTGAAGTTCTAATTTCTTTGTTGGAATCCTATTCTTTAAATACCCAACAGTGTTAATTGCTTCATCCCAAAAGCCATTAGAAATGTTTTTACCTTGGAGCATGCTGTGAGCACATTCCAATAGTGTTATGTTTCTCCTTTGAGCAGCTCCCTTTTGCTGAGGTGTATCAGTGACTGTGAATTACTATTGGATTCCATTTTTTCTACAGTATATTTTAAAATCTCCAGAAGTGTACTCACCACCTTGAACCAATCTGACGATTTTAATGTATTTACCTGTTTTCTTCTCAACTTTGATTATGAATTCCTTAAAGTATTCATAAACATCGATTTTCCTTCTTATGAAGTAATCCCATGTGAGCGTGGATCTGTCATCAACAATTATCAAAAAATACCATGCACCACCAAGTGATCTGGTTTGCATAGGTCCACATACATCACTGTGTATTACTTCAAGAAGTTTAGTCTGTCTCTTCTCTTCATGGTTAGGATATTCATTTTTGTGTTGCTTTCTGAGTGCACTTGAAACAAATTCAATATGATAGGAAGACTCTCAATCATGGAATTTTTCTGTAATAACATGAGATCTTTGTGATTGAGGTGTACATACCTTTGATTCTATAATTCAACATCTAAAATAGATGATGCTGCTAGTGCTTGATAGTTTCCCTTGATTGCATCCATCTTGTACAACCTACCAAGTCTGGATCCTGTCTCTATAAGCCTGTAATGATCTTGTTCATCTTTAACATGGAACTTATATTTATCAAATTCAACTTTAAAATCATTATCGGTGATAGTAGAAACACATATTAAGTTCCTTTTTATGTTTGGACCATACATCACATTATGTATCTGTTTAAATTGTTCATCAGGTAGATTAACACTTATCACTCTGGAACCTAAGACTTTGTGAGACCTCCTATCACCCAAATAGATGTGTGTGCCATGAGACTTTTCATAATACTCATCATACCAATCTCTATTACAGGACATATTGGCAGATGCACCCAGATCTATAAACCATCCATTTTTGTCATCTGTCTCAGAAAACAAAGCATGTTCAGATATAAAACATCTAAGGTTTTTAAATCCATTGACATCAAGGCTATATTTTCTAACACAATTTCGATTATGTTTGATGTATCTGTTATTGGAGTCATTGTTTATCTTCTTAAAATAGTCTCTAGCTATATGGCCTGATTTTCCACAATAATGGCATACACCATCTTTATTCGCACTGGACTCATTGTGTGACATACCTTTGTGTCTTACACGAAACATGCCTCTATGTGTATTCCAGCAATTTCTTATGTGTGGGTATCTACCTCTTGCCATCAGTGCCTCATCTGTAGTCTGAGATTCTAGCTCATAAATCTTCATTCTTTCTTCTTTTTGTATCAGAATTCTGTTGAGATCTATAAATGTAGGAGGGGTTTGTATTGATACAAGAGCTAAGATGAACACTTTGTAATTTGGAAATAGAACTTTTAATGTAATAGATACCAGATCAGTACTAGACACTTCTTGAACTATGTCACTGAGATTATCTTAGAAATATTTGATGCGAAAGAGATATTTATTCATAGATTCATTCACATCCATTTTGATAGACAATAATTTGGTCTTTCAAAACAAAATTATATTAGAGTCTGGTGTCTTGTACAAACCTTTCTGTTTGTCCCATATATCTTTGGACGTCTTGCAGTTTCTGACATGAGGTATATATTTTATTTTATAGAAATATGAATCAATACCTTTTATTTGATTTCCTGCGATTCCCAATCTAAGATAGACAATGGATATGTAGGGTTTTGTTCATACCCTTTCACAATCATCCACAAACTGAGAGCTTCAAGTACAATGATTCATTTAAGTTTCCAATTTACATAATTCTCCCCATTCAATTTTGATGATTCAGTAATATATAAGTCAACAAGGGACATGTTGGCCATTTTCACATAAGTGTAGGGAAAAAAATTTCAACCAGAAAGAAAAAAACATACTATTTCACCTCCTTGACAATTGCAGACAAATAACTTACCACTCACTTCCTTGGCATGATCAGGCACCAACCACAATTCTCGTAAGCTGGGGAATGATTGACCCACTTTTCCTTCTGCAGATTGACGCCTTCAGTGCACTACATTTTCCTAGAGGATGTGCCTTCCAGTTGTTGATGTATTTGTAACTTCGGAATGTATTCATCTATGTATCTTATGTCTTATAACCCGATGTTTATTCTGGGATGTATCTATTATGTAATTGAGTCATGTTGTCATGCCCCGATGTTCCGATCGGGAGGATATATTATGTAAAAAGTCATGTCAAGTTATAGTGGGTAACCCTCTGATTGTCTAAGGGTTAAAGTCCCCGTAGTTTTGGGGCACTAGGGTTATTAGACTCTCCTAGTAGAGGTCAGCCCTAGTAGGGTTTTAGTCATGCCGAGATTAGTATAAATAGAGAACATGAGTCTCTATTTATCACACAACTCATCCACACTCAAGTGTAGCGCATAGTTTAAGAAGGAGAAGACACTGGGGCTAGACAAGAAGAAGATTACTATTGTCAGGATATCACTTATTGTTATGGGCTTTTCTATTTTGGTGTTGATTCTATCTTTGAGGAAGTTGCAGGGTTTTCTCCTTTATGGTTTCCCCGAGGAAAAGCAATGTGTTCATTGTCTCTTGTGTTTGATTGATGTGCTTGTTATTCTCTGAGTTAAAGTTCCTAATAATGCTAGATTAATGTTGAAACACTAACATGGTATCAGAGCTAACCTGAGAAGAAGACATTGTGCAGCTGCAGGAACTAGGGCTTCCTAGTTTGTGGATATTCCTCCACAAAATTTTAGCAAAAGTAAGGTGGAATAATTCTTTTTCCTAGGGTGCATCTTTCTTTCAAAGCAGAATCCAATTCTGAGGTTTTTCAGTTTTGGACCTGTCACTACAATCGAAAATTAGGGATTTTCACAGAAGAGGAATTTTTCAGTGAGCCCAAACCTGGATTGATCTCCTCCCCAAAATCAAAGTTAGGGACAAATTTCAAGGCATTTGGGTGGACAGAAATCCGAAAAATAAAAACCCTAATCTGCTCCTAATCCAGTACTGCGAGATTTCAGCTCAAGTTTCAAATCCGACATATTGAACCTGGTAAGATCTAAAATCTTTTGTATTTCCATTTGAGGTTCTTAGTTAATATGTCTCATCATACCAAGCTTGATGAAAAGCTTGAGGGAGCTGATAACTTTCGAGCCTGGAAGTATAGGATCTCCCTGGTCCTGGAAGAAAATGAGTTAGACTCCTACATCCATGAGGAGATTCCAGTTCAAGAGGGAAATGAGGCAAAGTACTTACATAAGAAGAAGATGGTTATGGAAAAGAGGATCATTGCTGATTCTATCAAGGATCACCTTATCCCACGGGTGTCCTCTCTCAAGACACCTAAATCTATGTTTGATGCCCTGACCAAATTGTTTGAAGGGAAGAACATAAAGCAGAAGATGACTCTGAGAAATCAACTGAAGAATGTGAAGATCCAGAATGCAGAGGCCATCCAGTCTTACTTCACAAGGGCTTCTCAGATCAAGGAACAATTGGAAGCAATAGATGAAGAAGTGGAGAATGCAGAAATTGTGATGACCACCTTGAATGGTCTCCCTAGAACATGGGAATCTTTCATTCAAGGGATCTGTGCTAAAAATAAGTTAGTCAAGTTCAACAGACTATGGAAAGAATGCTCTCAAGAAGAAGCTCGGATAGCATCTCGAGAAGAGAAGATGGGAAGTGAAGATCAAGCTCTCACAGTACAATCCAAGAAATCCAGATCCAACCATCATAGAAGTAAGTACTCTCATCACAAGAATAACTCTAGAAAGCCTAGAGATAAGTCTAAATTCATTTGCTATACATGTGATGAAAAAGGACACTTTGTTAGATATTGTCCTAAGATCAAAAGTAGTCCTCCCAAGAAGAAGGGAAGCAAAAGAAGACATCATGCTCATGCTACAGAGGATGATGCACCATCCAAGAAGAGATCCAGATATGAAAGTGAAGATTCTTCAAGCGAGGATGAATATGTTTTGATCTCCACTCTCATGGGAAACATTAGTCATGGAAGTGATGATTGGCTTATTGATAGTGGGGCCTCCAAACATATGAATGGATTCAAGGAATCCTTTGCGAAGCTCTTAGAACATGAATCACCTCACAAGGTGAAGCTAGGAGATGACTACCAATATCCAATAAAAGGTAGTGGGGAATCTTCCTATAAACTGGACTCTGGTAAGTCTCTTACAATGAAGGAAGTATTGTTTTAGCCAGGACTCAAGAAGAACCTTCTCTCCCTATCAGCATTGGATGCAAAAGGAATGAGAGTTGCATTCATAGATGGTCAAGTCATCATGTGGCCAAAAGGAAAGACTATTGATGATGCAATAGTGATCGGTGAACAAGAAGGAGGTTTGTACAAATTAAAGGGCCATCCAGAACAAGCCTTGGTCCATGACACAGTAGAGCCAAGTGAACTTTGGCATAGAAGGCTTGCACATGTGCATTACAGAGCACTACCTCTTGCAAGAAAAGCTGTTGAAGGTCTTCCAGAAATGCAAACAAAAAATGATGGGATCTGCAAAGGATGTGCGAAAGGGATGAACACAAAGAAGACATTTCCAAGTAGTGAAAGCAAGGCAAAAGGAATCTTGGAAATCATCCACTCCGATGTATGCGGTCCTATTTCATCCAACTCTCTAAGCGGGTATGCATATTATGTTTCTTTTATTGATGATTTTTCTAGGAAGACATGGGTTTACTTCATGAAGAACAAAGATGAAGTATTCAGCAAATTCAAGGGATTCAAAGCCTTGATCGAGAACCATACTGAAAAGAAGATCAAGACCTTACGATCAAATAATGGTGGAGAATTCACTTCAAATGAATTCAAAGAGCTATGTAAATAATCAGGGATTAAGAGGGAGTTGTCCACTCCTTACAATCCTCAACAGAATGGGATTGCGGAATGGAAGAACAAAACTATCATGGAAGCTACTAAAGCAATGCTTCATGATCAAGATATTCCTATGCATCTTTGGGAGGAAGCTGCTAGAACAGCGGTGTATGTACAGAACCGTACTCCACATAGAGTACTCGATAACAAGACTCCTGAAGAGGTCTTCTCCAACAAGAAACCAGAAGTCAGCCATATCAGAATATTTAGTTGTCCTATGTACATACACATTCCAAAAGAAAAGAGAACAAAATTAGATCCTTCAGGAAAAAAGGGCATATTTGTGGGATACTCTGAAAGCTCGAAGGCTTACAGAATCTATTTCCCAGGATACAAGAAGATTGAAATCAGTAGGGATCTGACATTCGATGAAGACACAGCTTACAACAAATCCAGAAAGAGACCTGCTAAAGAACCCGAAGAAGCAGAAGCACCTAGAATCCATGACACAACCATGAATGAATAAATTCAAGAAGAAGATCGAGAAGTTAAAGAACCATAAAGACCTATAGATCCACCTCTGGAGAAGAATCCTCACAAGAGGAAACCTGCTTGGGTACGAGAACTTATCAAGGTGTGGAAAGATATGGGGCTGCAGAAGAGAATCACAGAGAAAGAAAGAGGACCAGATCCTATTCCGGGTATGTAGCTTTACTATGTGATTTCATTGATAAAGAACCTTCCAGTTATGAAGAAGCGGCAGAACAGAAAGAATGGAAGGATGCTATGATCGAAGAATATCAGTTGATCATGAAGAATGATGTTTGGGATGTTGTCCCAAGACCAAAAGAGAAGTCAGTTGTGACTTCCAAATGGATCTACAAGATCAAGCATGCTACAGATGGTAGCATTGAAAAATATAAGGAAAGATTTGTGGCTCGGGGTTTCTCTTAGAAAGAAGGAATAGACTATCATAGAAACCTTTGCACCTGTAGCCAGATACACTTCCATCAGATCAGTACTTGATCTGGCTATAGTAATGAAATGGAAGATACACCAGATGGATGTCAAGACTGCTTTCTTGAATGGTGTAGTAGAAGAAGAAGTGTATGTAGAGCAGCCACTTAGTTTTGAAAAACATGACAGGGAGTCTCATGTATGTAGATTAAAGAAATCCCTATACGGTTTGAAACAAGCACCCAGGACCTGGTACGGAAGAATTGACAGCTTTCTATCTAGTTTGGGATTTACCAAGAGTAAAGCAGATTCCAACCTTTACTACAAGGTTGAGGATGGAAACCCAATGATGCTTCTACTATATGTAGATGATCTATTTGTGACAGGTACATATAGGTTGATTACTGATACGAAGAGAAAGATTGCTGTTGAGTTCGAGATGAAGGACTTGGGTATGATGCATTACTTTCTAGGTATGGAGGTGTGGCAGAGCTCAAATGGAGTCTTCCTTGGACAAGGTAAGTATGCAGTAGAGATCCTAAAGAAATTTGGGATGATGGACTGCAAGACTATGGCCACACCTATGGCATCGAACCTGAAGCTATTGAGTGATGATTCATCAGAGACAGTTGATGCCACGATGTATCGTTAGATGATTGGGTCATTTATGTACCTAACGAACATGAGACCAGGCATTTGCTTTGTGTGAACACCTTGAGCCAGTTCTTGACAGATTCAAGAAATGTTTACTTGATTGCTGCAAAGCATATTCTGAGGTACTTGAGGGGTACAGTTGATTATGGGCTCAAGTACGATGCGAATCAGAAGATTAACCTAGAAGGTTATGTTGATTCAGATTGGGAAGGTAGTGCCATTGATAGGAAAAGCACTTCAGGATGTTGCTTCAGTATAGGATCAGGTGTGATCTCTTGGTTTAGCAGGAAGCAATCCTGTGTGGCACTAAGTACAGTTGAAGTAGAGTATGGCTGTAGAAGCTACTTTCTAATATATTTGATCTCCAATTGGATGCTACTTGTATACATTGTGACAACCAGAGTTGCGTGAAGTTGTCAGAGAATCCAGTGTTCCATGACAAGTCTAAGCATATCGAGATCAAGTATCACTATATCAGGGATATGGTAGAGAAGGGAGCAGTGAAGCTCTAGTATGTTGCGACGGAGGAACAGATAGCTGATGTAGTGATGATCCAGATCCAGTCCAGTGATGTTGATCCAGATCGAGAGATGATCCAGATCCAGTGATGATGTTTCATGATGATCTAGATCGAGTGATGATGTTCCATGATGATCCAGATAGAGAGATGATCCAGATCTAGTGAAGATGACTTGAAGAATCAGAAGACTCAAGATGTAGATGATCTAGTTGATACAGAGAAGAAGACCAGTGCTAAAAATTGTGTCGAAAGAATACCTTCCTAGTTAAGAGGGAGTGTTGATGTATTTGTAACTTCAGAATGTATTCATCTATGTATCTTATGTCTTGTAACCCGATGTTTATTCTGGGATGTATCTATTATGTAATCGAGTCATGTTGTCATGCCCCGATGTTCCGATTGGGAGGATCTATTATGTAAACAAGTCATGTCAAGTCATAGCGGGTAACCCTCCGATTGTCTAAGGGTTAAAGTCCCCGCAGTTTCGGGGTATTAGGATTATTAGACTCTCCTAGTAGAGTTCGGCCCTAGTAGGGCTTTAGTCATGCCGGGATTAGTATAAATAGAGAACAAGAGTCTATATTTATCACACTACTCATCCACAGTCAAGTGTAGCGCATAGTTGAGGAAGGAGAAGACACTGGGGCTAGACAAGAAGAAGATTACTGATGTTAGGATATCACTTACTATTTTGGTGTTTATTCTATCTTTGAGGAAGTTGCGGGGTTTTCTCCTTTATGGTTTCCCCGAGGAAAAACACAGTGTTCATTGTCTCTTGTGTTTGATTGTTGTGCTTGTTATTCTCTCAGTTAAAGATCCTAATAATGCTAGATTAATGCTGAAACACTAACACCGGTACTAACTTGAATTGGGGAAAAATCATCGTCGATGTTTTTTTTACACTAAGGAGAGGCATAGGCGCTCAGTTGTCCCTTAGAAATAGTGCCGGTCAATACGTAGAGGAGGAGGAAAAAAATTTCATCCAAGTCTCTCCCCGTGATAATAATTTCTTATTGTTTCCTCTACGAGTTCTATAATTTTGATATCTGGGGAGCTTTACAATATTCCTTTGTAAGCTGACTCTTGAACAAAAAACCAGCGCAACCTTTCTCCTTTGGAAAAACATGGAGAGAAAAAAAAAATTTACTATGAGAAAAACAATTTAGCTGTGATTTCTCCTTAGCTCTATATAAAAAAATGAGTTTACTATAATCTCATCATGTTGACCATGAGAAACGATCTCCACTTGAATCAACAAGTCTCGACAATAGAATTGGGCAATTAAATAAGTTTCCAAATGAGTAGAGACAATCTCTTTCCACACTCACATTTCTCAGATAAGCATGCACCTCTGATACTTCAGCAATTTTACATCTTTACTGTAGAAATGCAGTGAGGTAGGGCTCTCCTCAACACATGCTCACTCACAACAATTTTCTGGTTCCCTCACAGTAACCCTCAACTAGGCTCTGATACCAAATTGGAGAAACCGGGGGAAACCAACATAACACAAAGGATCGCTCAAACAAGAAGAGATGCACACTCAACTCAATTTTATTAAGAAATTAAAGTTACATATATAGGAAAATGATAAGGCAAGCTAGATCCTACAAACATGGATCATATCCTACATCATAGGAGTTGTTGAAACAAAATATCTAGATTTAGAAAAAATCACAAATACATTGGATGTAATATACCGAATTTTGGACCTAACACTTATAGGCATGTGCCTATTGATTATGATGATTATCTTGATGTTTTATTTTTGGGTCAAAGACCCAACTACATATGAACATGATGATTAGTTTTATATATTGGTCATAAGCCAATTATTGATCATATATGTATATGCTTGTTTGTGTTGGGCCTGGACCCTGAAGCACATGACTAACGAGATGTTTTGTGTTCAGTGAAGAGCTCTAAAACACTTGAGTGATTAATGAATTGTGTTGAGCGAGAAGCTCTGGAACACATGAAAAGATAATTGAATGTGTTGGGCATAAGCCTTGGATCATTCCATGTTGATGTTGAGCAAAAGCTCTAGAGCATAGGATCCTTGGCTATTGTATCCCTAGGTGTATCGTACAAGTACATCCTACAATTTAGTGTTGAGCGAAAGCTCTACAATTGTATTATGTTTGTAACTCCTTGCTATAGGCGTTGAGTATGGGATTTGGTAAGCGCTAGGGGTTGCTGAAAAGAATTTAACAACATCCGAGTGAAAATGGCTCGAGAAAAATATTGGTCTCATCATAATTATTTATAAGTGATTAAATGAAATTTTGAATTTCTTTATTCTCATCAAAGTACTGAAGAGATACCGCATTATACGAGGGTAATCCAACATGCAAGGATGTTTAGAGTTACCTAGCCTAGTAGACCTAAACCATCTACCTACTTGACCTTAATGAAGAAATGCCATTAAGTCTAGGGATCATGGTATATGATGCCCAGAGACAAATGTTAATAAAGTGTTATATTATTATGTACTTTATACATGTTATGTGTAAATAATTAAATATATCAATATTATAAATAAATGAAAGAAAGTAGAAGAGCTCTATCAATTATTATTTATTATGAAAGATTAATAAATAGTATAATGTCTATAAAAGTCCAACTAGGAACTAGTAGAAAGTTCCTAAGTGAAAATATTAATAATTACCCAAAGTAATTGAAAAGGGTTCAATCAAGAAATCGAGGTTTCTTGATTTAACTGCCCATTTGAATGAAAAGTTTGTATATAAATACT
The DNA here is from genome assembly GCA_001517045.1 of Pseudotsuga menziesii. Taxonomy (NCBI): domain Eukaryota; kingdom Viridiplantae; phylum Streptophyta; class Pinopsida; order Pinales; family Pinaceae; genus Pseudotsuga; species Pseudotsuga menziesii. Next base: position 83,834 of record LPNX010533320.1, on the reverse strand, counting down.
CAAACTAAGGAAAGGATTGGGGTTCTGATCTATCATTAGAGGAATTCTTCCTGTTTTCCCTCAAGTGAATTCTTGAACAAACATTTCATGGAAGGAAAACGGAGAACCGATCTAGATCTGATACACCAGATAGGAAACCTTACCCTAGGAGGTCTAATCTACTTGCATGTTGGAGTCTAGCTCAGGTGGATATGGACTAAAAGAAGGAACAGTTTCGGTTCATGGTTGGGAGGAACGGGGTAGTTTCCAAGTGATTTGGTCATCAAAATCAGAGGTCGTATCTATCTTAAATTGTTAATGCTGATAAATTAAAAAGTGTACAGGTACAGCCATTAAAGGAGCTCCAGGAAGAAAAATTACACGTATGAGTTCTTAGTATGTCAAGTTCATTTCTAGGGTAAATTATGGTTGCTTTATATAAATGCTCTTTATATATTTATAGCCCTAGAAATGGTGGTTCTGTCCATATCTCCTAGTGTTACATTTCCTAAATTTTAACCCTAGACTGTCTATGCTATCTTCTAGATTAATTGATGGTTAAGTTAGATGAATGTTTTCAATGTATCTACTAACCCTATGTATTAGATTTTCTGGTTAGATTCTGCTAGGGTTTGTATTTATTAAATATACCTTAGGTGGTGAATGTTATCATAGGTTGTATATAGCTAGAAGTGCATCTCTAAGTTTGTTTCTGTATTCATTCAATATTCAGAAATTATTACTGTAAACTAGGTGAATCCAGACCTATTATTATTGCTCACCTATTCTTTATAACTCTACCGACATATTTCATTTGTCAGTAGAGACATGTTCACATTATAGTAGATTTAATCATAGGAGCAAGATTAAAGAAATAAATATACTAATTAGATATCTTAGGGTATTAGTTACAAACAGAACTACTTTATAAATACATTTATATACAGATAAGGTCATTAGGTATAAACATTTTTGAAATCTATCTATACATTTAATTCCAAAAGTAAATAACTCATCTAAGACCTTTCAAGATATGCCATAATAAGAATATACTAGTATCAAAACTTTGCATTTAAATTATCAGTATCAGAACTAAATAAACAAAGGAAGCATCGTGACCATCCATGTGGTCCTTTACAAATCTTTGTTCATAATTCATACAAAAGAATCCACAATTCTATCCATTTTCCATCTATACATAACCATAAACAAAATTACATAACTCATCAAACATTACCATAACCAAATTAAAATAATACATCTGATACAGTAAACATAACATATTAAAATAACATCAAAATGATACTATAACCCATGTATTTCAAACATGAACAGGAATTGAATCTCATGGGCATGCAAGCCCAGTTTCTTTTTATTTAAATAAAATACAACTCATTACATTAATATCCAAAACAGAGTCAAACACTATGGGGTATCGTTTTCATTCACGCTAATGCCACGCTATACATAAAATGTATGCGGGCAACAATCTTTATAAAACACTATACGCTACTAAGGCAAACTGTGATTTCGTTATGGCCTCGACCTCGGCCAACGTTTCAAATACATAGAGTCCATTTACTAGTTAATTACAACAACGAATGCCATTGTGGGCTTATAAACCCTGGCTTCTACAAAAACCCATGAATTCATTCAAACAACTAACATATGCTATGCATAGCATTCCCCTAAGTCATGTCCATGACAAATTATAATTTACACGGTAAGTATTAAAATCAACTACTCTTCTAACAAATCACCCCTACACTATTCATTAAATTATCTACAGTAATGAAATAATACCAAGACCATCACATCCATGATGGGTGTTCAAGCACACAGGGTACTCCCAAAAGGCCGAACACCTTGAGCAACCACTTCACACAAATAGATCACATATCAACACACTGATGTTTGTCACATGGTTAAAACCCTTGAGAGGGAAACAGTCTAGGGCCCCACCCAAATAGCTACTTGGAGCAATTTATTATGCAAAAGAAAGAAAGTTACATAAGCTTCTCATAATTGATTAACTAGCCAAGGACCCTCTATGCTCTTTAAATAGAGATTAGAGACCAATCGAGTGTTAAGCCACGGATCAATGGTATGTATGATCTAAGAGAAGTTGAACCATCGGATCACTCTATGTATAGAACATATCATGACTGCTGGATTAGAATATTTACAAATGCATACTAATGCATACCAAAGAAACACACTTTTACCTAATGGATATATTACACAAGTTTATCTTAACTAGCTCCTAAGTGTCCAAATATCCTAACATCCCCCCTTAAGGACACATTCCTGAACTCCTAACATAGACCAAAGTTTAGAAAACTTCGCTTTTGTAAGAGACTTGGTGAAGATGTCTGCAACTTGATCATCTGTAGGGCAATAGAGCACTTCAATAACACGATCATGAACAAGATTTCTATTGAATTACATGTGTAGCTCAATGTGTTTGTTGTGCTGATGTAGAACTGGATCTTTGGCAAGCTTGATGGCACTTTGATTGTCGCACCAAAGTGGAGTAGGCTGATGCTGCTCGAATACAAACTCTAAAAGGATATTTTGAAGCCATAAATATTCCTGACTGGTGTTAACTACGGCTCAATATTCTGCTTCTGCTGAAGAAAGAGCAAGAGCTTGTTGTTTCTTACAAGCCCAAGTGACAGGTCCAGATCCCAGACTGAAAACATAACCTGCAGTAGAATTTCGATCATCAAGATCACCGACCCAATCTGAATCAGTGAAACCAACCAACAAAGGTTTCCTCCCTGTACTGTAATGAATCCCAAACTGAATTGTACCTCGAATATATCGAAGTATTCGTTTTGCTGCTTTCTAGTGACTTTCATGAGGAGTTTGCATATAACGGGAAACATGAGCAATGGCAAAGGAAAGGTCAGGAAAGGAATTATTCAAGTATAAAAGACTACCAACAAGTTGACAATACAAGCTGGCATCTACTTCAGGGGAAGTACAAGTGGCAGAAAGTTTGAATCCAGACTGGAAGGGAGAAGGGGATGGTTTACAATCTTCCATGTTGAAGTGACAAAGAAGGTCACAAGCATACTTAGACTGGGAAAGAAAGATTCCTTCTTTGGTTTGTAAGACTTGGAGACCAAGAAAATAATGCAAATGTCCTAAGTCTGACATTTAAAAATTTTGCTTAAGACTGGATTTCACATGGGTTATAAGTTTAGGGTCACTACCAGTAAGGATAAGATCATCAACATAAAGAACAAGTATGATGAGATGGTTTCCTACTTTCTTGGTATAGAGATTGGGGTCAGAATGACATCTAGAAAAACCAGTGTCGAGGAGAAAGCTATCCATTTTGGCATACCAAGATCTAGGAGCTTGCTTAAGGCCATATAAGGATTTCTTAAGGAGACAAACAAGGCTAGAGTTATCCTGAACATATCTAGGGGTTGTTCCATGTAAATTTCCTCATGTAAATCACCATGTAAGAAGGCAGACTTGACATCCATTTGATGAACTTCCAAGTTATGTAAGGCTGCAAGGGAAAGAACAAGGCAGATGGAGTTCATTTTTGCTACAGGGGAAAAGGTTTCATTGTAGTCAATCCCTTCAACTAGGAAAAAAACCTTTGGAAACTAACCTTGACTTAAGTATTTCAACACTTCCATTTGATGCATACTTAGTTCTGTAGACCCATTTAGATTTGACAAGTTTTCTTCCTTTTGGAAGAGGAACAAGATCCCAAGTATTGTTCGCCACTAAGGAACGATATTCTTCATCGATAGCTGCATCCCAATATGGATTTCCTGGAGCTTCTGCAAAAGTTTCTGGAAGATGATTCTCGAAAACTTGAGCCAAAAGAGAAGAGGCTCACTGAAACTGAGAACGTGTTCATCATTGATCTCTAGGATCACTAGCAAGATCACTAGCTGCTGCACATGTTCAACAGACCCATCGAGGAAGTATTGGTGTTGGTGCAATTGGAGGAACATGAACAGGCAGAGGTGGATTTCCATCCGCAATGTCATCATCAGAAATTGGAGTTGGAAACCTCTCAAGGAAGTTGGAAGAAGAAGAAGAAGAAGGCACAATTGTTGAATCAGTCTCGCAGGCCAAAGATGGCACACCTACCAAGTTATGATCGCAGGGAAAGATATTTTCATCAAATTTAACATATATTCTAATGATTATATCATGTGAATGGGGCTGAAGAAGTCTATAACCTTTTACATCTTCAGAATATCTAAAAAATATGCACTTTTCACTTTTAGGCTGCAATGCTTTCCATTTTTCATCCAAAATGTGAGCCCATGCTTCACAACCAAACACACGAAAGTGACTTACATCTGGTTTAATTTTACTCCATGCTTCTTCTGATGTTATACCTTGTAAAACTTTAGTGGGTGTGTGATTAACTATGTAATTTGCACAATTTATGGCCTTAGCCCAATATTGAAGACTTAGTCCCTTAGATTGGATCATACAATTAGCCATTTCTCTTAAAGTGTGATTCTTCTGTTCAGCTACACCATTTTGTTGTGGTGTATATGGAACAGTGTGTTGTTGTTGGATTCCTTGTTTAGTGCAAAAAAAGTGAACTTGTTGTTAACATATTCTCCTCCATTAACATATCTTAACTTAATAATTTGATGACCAGATTGTTTTTCAACAAGGGCCTTGTAGGTCAAGAACATGTTAAATACTTCACTCTTAAGTTTTAAGAAGTAAACCCAAGTGCCTCTGGAGTAGTCATCAATGAAAGTTAAGAAATATTTGAAACCAGAAAAGGAAGGAGATGGAAGAGGGCCACACAAGTCACTATGCACAAGCTCCAAGGGAACTGAGGCGTGCCAAGAGGCACGCTTGTCAAAACTGTCTCGATGATGTTTTTCGAGTACACAACCAGAACAAACACCATCCTCGCAAGATACCAGGGGAAGACCAGTCACCATATTGTCTTTACATAGTTGTTGCAATGAGCGATAATTTAAGTGACCAAATTGCTCATGCCAAAGTTTGCTCAAGTTATCACTATGAGCAAGAAAAACTTAAGGAAAAGGTGATGACCCAAAGTTGTTAAATTTGTACAACTTGGTAATATCATCAACACTTCCAGTAGCAAACACATTTTGAGGATTTTAAAAATCATTGATTACAACTTGGTGAGGTGTAAACGTCATAGTTTTACCTTCACCTGAATGAGTAATTTGATAGACTCATAACAAATTGCAGGAAAGTTTTGGAACACATAGTACATCACTAAAATGACCATTTTCTACTAGAATTGTTCCAGGTCCTACAACACTTAGAGATCTATCATCACCAACAAATATTTGTTTGGTGTTACATTCATGCATAGTCGAAAAGATGGATTTATCCTTAGCAATATGATAAGATGCTCCAGAATCAATGAGGCATTCAATTGAAGTAGAAGAAGAAGATGCAGTATAAGAGTAACGAGAAGCACAAAGTGCATGTCCATGAGAGGTATATTTTGAAGATGAATCTAGGCTAATGTGGTGCTTCTTCATTGTTGCTTCCAAGGCTGCCATCTTCTTAAAACACTTAGATTCATCATGATTATGTTTCCCACAAAAATTGCAATGACGCTGAGTCTTCTTTCCTTTTTGCTTGGATCCTTTGTCATTTTTTAAAGGAGTTGACTGAGAAGGTTTGGGACCCTTGTTGTTTTTCTTATTATTGCAAAAAATTTGTTTCTTGGGAGGCTTGGACTTTTCTTTCTGTTGGGACAATAAGGCTTTCCCAGATGTATCTGCATTGTTAATTATTCCAATATGAATGAGCTTATCTTGCTCTCTAATTAAAGAATCACAAAAAGGATTCAAGGCTAGGATCTTGATAGCTAGATGTATTCAAGGATTCTTTCATGGAGTAGAATGTAGATATAAAAACAGAATATGCAAATCCAAGTTTTGAAAGAATATGATAAATACATTGTTTGTCTTCTTTCTTAATCTTGCATTTTGCACATAATAGTCTAAGATTTTTATACTTAGATAAATAGTCTTGAAAGCATGAAAAATAATTTGGATTCAAGGAAAGCAACTCATTCTCAAGTTGATGACCCTGAATTTCATTGTGTTTACCAAACACAGATTCCAACTTTTTCCAAGCGAGATTAGGTTCATCAATTCTAGATATGTGGAATCACAAATCAGTAGAGATTGAAATCCCAATCAATCCACGAGCTTCATCACATCTATTTGCCCATTTAATTTTCTTATCATCATCAGTGGGTTTTGTTTCTTTCCCTGAGGTTATCTTGAAAAGTCCCCTACTTCACAGAACATCCTCCATACAAGATTTCAATGAGAAATAGTTAGAAATTGTAAGTATAATATAACAAGGAGCGGCCATACTATAAAATAATGGCTGAAAGAATAGAAACTAATTGTTTGTATGCAAAGAGCTCAAAAAAATATGCGGTTTTAAAAAAAACAGCACTTAAAATTGATTCTGGATGATGAAGTTATGCTTGATCAAAGAAAACGTTGAAGATGTTCCAATAGTGACGGGTAGATATTAACTTGAGCAACTAAAAAAGAAGGTGCC
>LPNX010533320.1:0-75805 GCA_001517045.1 Pseudotsuga menziesii | reverse complement strand
AAATGGGCGTCCTAAGGAAAATTAATAAAATAATAGTTAAAATAATAAAATAATATTTATTAATTTTGGAGGAAGAAAAGAAAAAACTACTTTTTTGTTCATATTTTTTACACATCTCTATTTTTTTTTACTCAAATTTAGATCAGGAGAGCTCATTGGATGTGGAATTAAATTCTGCATTCAACGAGTATCCACTCAACATACTTTAGACGGGCCCTGCTACCCGAAAAACAAGAAATACCTGAAAACACATGATGATGGCCTGTCAAAAATATGTCGAGTGGGTACTCGTTGGACGCAGAATTTAATTCCGCATCCGACGAACTCTCCTGATCGAAATTTGAGTAAAAACAAAGGGAGATGTGTTGAAAATACAAACAAAAAATTTATTTTTTTCAATGATACCTATCCCAAAATTTATATTAAAAAATTGTTTAAGAGGTGCTCCCTTTTTTAATTTTAAAGAATTTTGATTGGCTAATACATGATGACATGGAATTTGTATTAATTTTGGAAGGCCCATTTTAAATTGATATTTTCTCTAATGAACATATGAACCTTATGTTAAAACATTAACTCAAAGCAATACAACTAGGCACTAAGCTTATGCTTAGTAAACATGGAATATATAATATGCCATGTTTTGAAATTTATCCTCATAAGATAATCAAGAACTAAATGTAGTATGAGATGATAACCTGCATATATAAAAACCTTTGATAGGATTAATAGTTTTAATAAACTACACATAGAACGAAGTTAACACTAATATGTAAACAATAAATTACAATTCCGTAAGGAATCATAAGTACCGAACAAAATATTTAGCATTAATAGTTAAATTGACAAGAATAGTAACTATACCTATTATGATTCGGAGTCAATAAAAGAACCAAAGTTAACCAACAATATGATCTTTAAGGCCACAACTCTCTGTATGCTTTGAACAATTTTCCATCACAAGCATGAATTGCATGTAAATAAGACAGGTGCCTTAGTTAAGAGAACTAAGTAAGCATGCATAACAAAGTAATACTTTACCTCTCAAACCGTCATGGGAGAAAAAGTCCTGCCACTCTGCCCACTTTGTTTCCACAAACAATGTTAAGTTAGGACTCCATAATTAACAAGTGTGACAATGCAAAAAGGATGAAGCACATAAATCCAGTGACAACACAGAAGTGACAAAAGTGTAAACATAATAAAAGGTAGTAAACAATAGTACAACATCATAAGTAAAATACATTAAAAATAATGACTCAAATGTAAACGAAAGAACGTAAGAACAGATTACGACTAAACAAAGGTACATAAAGTGTATGATAGAGTTCCGTAAGTAAATAATGTTTCGTATAGGTAATTTTTACTAGCCTATAAAAAAAAAATTTGATTTTTTGGGGGACATTACATTGTATGCATTATACCTAATAGCTTGGGAACTCATGGCGTGGCCATGACCCTATTTTCTTAAGTCATGTGGATTTCTAGAGTGATGAATACAATGAGGTTTTCTTCATTTTAACATATAACTCCCAGATTTACAAGTTCAATACTTAAATATCATTCTCACACTCTTATAGTTTGTGAAGGCTAATTGAAAATGTTATAGCTGGTCGTAGTTGTTTTGATGATTTTACTCGATAGGTTATACACTACCTTTTGTTCATTATTTATCCCTAAACTTTGTACAAGTTGTGCTTTTATTTCAAGTTATTAACTACTTGATCGCTGATATAGATATTCTACCATTTCATGCGACAAGATAAGAAAGAAATCATGGTTAATTTGGTCTTTCCTCTTTTGGTAAGCCTCTGTTCTCATTCCTTTTTTGTGGTTGTGAAAATGGTGGTTGTAAGCGAGAAAACTTAGCAAATAATTCAAGTTTTTAATACAGGTTTAAATATTTAGTTGGAGGTGTTGAATCCTTCTTTATATACATAGAATGTTGGACAAATAAACAAATATTTACTGTGAGGAAACAGTTAGGGTTTAACAAATAAATTGATATAATATACATATACATACATACATACATACATACATACATACATACATACATATATATATATATATATATATATATATATATATATATATATGTCCCACCAACCAACCCTTAGCATGGTTAGATTTAGATGTCGTCTCTGAAGAGCATGGGGTTTTGATCTCAAGCAGCCTTGCTGAACGAAACCCCTCTTAACCATTTTCTCTGTCGGAACTTGACTATATAATATTTAATTTTAATCTATATGTATAATCCTTATTATATTTCTTGGTTTTGTTAGAGTATAGAATACCCCACTCATTTTCTCAATTTCATATAACGAATATAGTTCAGACAGTATTTAATTTTCTAATAATGAAACAATGATAGCCCATCTTAATTAACTAGATTCAAGGTAAATTCGTAAATTAGTCATAATCCCACATATAATTTTCAATATTGAATTTGAACAAAAGAACTAATTAAAATATATTTCATATTTTACAAATCTAAGAAATGATATTTAGTTCATAATCAATAAACAATTTAAAGCTCAAGGTTATGAATCCACATATAGAATTGTCTTTCCTAGAACTAAAAATTAAATAGCCACACACCACATGGCCTTAGGAACCTTGAAAATTTTTAATCTACAAGGAATCCACACCCTTGGTGAGATCCTGAGATTATGACTTACTTTCTCAGCTTTCAAGTCTCCACCATTCTAATGATCATAGTTAATTACTGTACAAGTTAACACTTCTTCATTGTGCTCACTCGTGGTTCTACTTCAGAGCTTGGCACCTCTTAGATGTGTGAAGGAATCTCTGTGCTATTTCTGGATAGTTTACATAGACTGTACACCACCCTCGGTGTTCTCTAGCAGCTCCCATTTATCTTTTTCTTCTTTTATTCTCTCCCCTCTCTTGTTTTTCTTCTTGTTTATTCTTAAGCATGCATTCCATTTCTTTTTTCCTATGAATTTAATAGTTGATAAGTAACTCCCTAGATAAGTGTGATAGGGATGTCAATGTCCCACATGGCAAGAATTAAGTGCCTCTTCATGCCACGAGGCATCCTAGTCCACATGGCCTCGATGACGGGGTTCTACATGGAGTTTAGCAAACTCCCACCCTCTGCCATGACGAGACACCACATCAGACACAACAGACACATAGCGTGGATGGCACGGCTCTACATGGAGTACAACAGACTCTGTCCCAACTTCATGATGAGGCCACTCCTGCGCACGCATCCTCCTCCATTTAAACTGGTGTCGAGCTCAATTCCCCCCAAGGGACGTGTCTTTTTGGCACTTAAAGACTAGCATGTTGAGGTAAGCACATTAATGGTCAACCATTATGTTCCTTTGGTTCTATGCTCGGGGGTTAATTCCTCTACATCCCACCATCCTCCACTCTTTTTTTCTTCTTTGTTATGCCAACCTTTGGTAAGTCTCCCCCCGAAGCCTCCACCAGTGCCCACCTCTTCTCCCCCTTATGCTTCTCCTCCACCTTCAGTTCCCTGGTTCCATGTGCACAACATGTCTCCTCAACAACATGTCATTCTGAGGAGGGGGGGGGGGGGGGGGTCATGGAAGTGCTAACAATCCTAGATTCATACCCTTCAACTCTTAGGCTAGCTCTGAGGGATTTCACGTCGAATTGTCGGACTCGCTACAAACCATGATTGACGACTAGGACGATGAGCTCACAAGCTCTCTCTCGACTACCAATTGCACTCCTCACATTCGAAGGAATTATTGGGTGATTAAAAATTTGTTAACCTGCCTCATTTTGTGCTCCATAAACCTCCATGCTGCTCTGGAGGCTAATATGGTTGGCTCTGTTGTTCTTGGCCCTTGTTATCCCTCATCTCCTACTGTCCCTACTCCCTCCTCTTCCCCTGTCATTTCGGTCTCTTCCTCTGCACTGACCACTAAGGACATCACCCCCTTCCCCCCCCCACCACCTCAGAGGCATTTCATCACTCATGTAGGGAAAACCGCGAGCATCGTCCTCCCCAGGAAGATTGAGCCCTTGTTGGTCAAGCAAACCAGCTCCGTTACCAAGGATGGCTCAAGCAGCTTTAGCAGCAGTGACACCTCTAGCAATGAGGACAACTCCGGTGGTGATGTAGATGACTCCTAAGGCCAGGAAGGGCAGCTCGAAACTGGTTTTTGGATGCTAATTATCGAGGAACCCTTCACCGAATTTTAAATTCTAGGTTTTATGTTTAAGTTCTTCTTTTAGACATCTCTTCTAGGACAGTGGCCATTGAGAGTAGTATTTCTCAAGTTCAGCTTGATGTTTTCTTGCAACAATCTCAAACTCGATTATGTATGGATTTGTTTTCCCTTTAAAAGGGAGGATCATCTTGACATGTCCAGTGTGGCTCTCCCCTTCAGGTAGAGTACTTTTTTTCTATGTTTTTGCTTATTTGCAAGATGGATATTTTGTTTTGTACTTCTATTTGTAACATTATTTTCTTTTAATAGAATAGATCTCAACTTACAAAAAAAATAGCTGATAAGTAACTCTTCTCCAATATTGACCACGGGTCTTCATAAAGATAATTGACAGTTCAGTTACCATCATAAACTCAGGTTATGTCAATTAACTACATGACTTCCTAACTTATGTATCCATATATTTACATTTTATAAAAGAAATAAAACTTCTACAAAATATTTTAGTTTCTACACATGAGTAAAAATTAAATATAGTTACTTTCAATGTTACTAGAAGTATTACAATTTATATCCAGTAAAACATAGTAGCATTCTTTTGTTCTTGTAGTTTAAATAATTGATTGAAACAATGTGGTCTTTTTCTATTTAATTATAGTCAACGGAAAGTGATTGGGCCAAAGAAGAAAGTACCAAGGGGCATAGTCCTAGTTTTGGCCCTCCACCACAAAAACACATTGATAATAAAATTGAAACCCAACTTGTCAATTTTATCATTTTCAGAGTACATAATCAAACACAAATAAATGAGTTTATTGTTATATTTTAATTGGAAATTAAACTCTCTAATAAAAAATCATCTTAACTAATTTAATTTGAAATTGAACTCTTTAAAAAAGCATTATTAATCAAGATATTAAAAAAAAAATCGTTGAAGGATTATCTTCTCACCAAAAATAATGTGTGATGGGAAAGATTACGCTAATGAAGTTCAGTACAATGGAGTGACATATGATGTTGATTTTTATTAACAACGGTTTGTTCCTAAGCGATATTGCAGAATACACCACTAAAACTCAGTACGATGGAGTGATGTATGCTCACTATTACACACAAGGATCTTTTGTGACGATAGTTTTAGACAAATGTCTTTTTCTTCTCAACATATCTTTGTATTTTGTTTTAAACTTTTTTATTTTATTTTTATGAGTATTTTTCATTGTATTTAAGACCTATTAAATAATAACAAATAATTAGTGTAGGTAATTTCATTATTGATCTCTTAAATGGAACAGTGAATTATTGATTCGAAGTACCCTATCCTTGGCACCCTCAAAATATTCAAAATATTAGATAGATCCTCAATATAATGTTTTCCATAATGCAGATCCGTTACATATATCTATATGTTTAACATTAATAACATAGACAGGTATATCTAACGGATTTGCATTAAGGAAAATATTATTATTATTATAATATAATGAAGTTAAAAGATACTTAAATACTTTCAAATGAGAATGGACTCTGGATGGTGGGATGTTATAATGGGGGACATAAGAAATATAAACATTAAAATTAATGAAACATGTAGTGAAAGATGCAATTTTCCTTGGAGAGAATTTTGGGAGTTGCCCTTTTGATTGGAAAGAAACATGGACACTCAACTTCGCTATTTGTGTTTTTTAGAATGGTTTTATTTTTTGAAGTTTTGTAAATTTTCTTAGCTGCATTAAATGCTCTGCAGCTCAATCAATAGCTCTTAGTATTTTTTGGGTTGAAGAGAGGAACCATGGCCATTGGGGAGAGAAAAAAACCCAATCCATTTGGGATTTCTGGACAAAAGCCCAATGCTTCATGATATATTCCTTAGAGAGAATTTTGGGAGTTGCCCTTTTGATTGGAAAGAAACGTGGACACTCAACTTGGCCATTTGTTTTTAGAATGGTTTTATTTTTTGAAGTGTTCTAAATTTTCTTAGCTGTATTAAATGCTTTGCAGCTCAATCGATAGCTCTTAGTATTTTTTTGAGTTGAAGAGAGGAACCATAACGATTAGGGAGAGAAAAAAACCAATCCATTTGGGATTTCTGGACGAAAGCCCAATGCTTCATGTCGGTGTAATTTTTGGATTTCGATATAGATCTGGTAAGAGTTTTCATCTGTGCTTTCAACCTGCTATGCAATTTCCATTCTGATATACGTCTTTATTATAATGGCTTGTGTTTGAATGGTGGAATGCATTATTTTATTTTGCATATGATTTCTTGTATAAAGATATGGGAATACCGTGTCCATTATTTTCATCATATACATTTTGGTATGTAACAATTTTGATCATGGTTAGTTATGTATTCATTTTGGTTGAGTTAAGATATGTTTGCGTTTCCTACAGATCGATCTTTGTATGTGATTTCTTTTATAAATATTTGGGAAGACCGTGTTCACATTTTTCATCATCTACGTTTTGCTATATCACAGTTTTCATCATGGTCAGATCTATATGCATTTTGGTTGAATTAAGATTTGTATGTATTTTGTACAGATCGATCTTTGTATGCGACTTTTTTTATAAACATCTGGGAAGATTGTGTTCACAATTTTCATCATCAACGTTTTGTTATGTAACACTTTTGATCATGGTCTGTGTTGTGTAGGCATTTTGGTTGAGTTAAGATATGTATGCGTATTGTACAGATCGATATTTGTATATGATTTTAGTACTGGGATATTGAATTCTAATTTGTATTTTCGTTGAAATATTGGTATGCTTTTAAATTCTATATTTTGATGAGTATACATTTTGATGATCTGAACTCGAGATATGGGATATGAATTCATTGTCTGCGTTGATGGTCATCATGGATTGGGATAAACCCTTTGTCTGCCTTTCATCTGCATTTGCTTTATTATAAACTCCAGCTCTGGGATATGACTTCATTTGTGGATTGGGGAAAACCCTTTGTTTGTGTTTCATCTGGATTTTATTATTATAAACTCCATATATGGGATATGACTTCATTTTTTGCATTTTTTTTATGGTCATCGTGGATGGGGGAAAACTCATTGGTTGCGTTTCCCTACATTTTTCATTATAAACTACAGAGCTGGGATATGACTTCCCTGATTTTTCATTATAAACTACAGAATTGGGATATGACTTCCCTGTCTGCATTTTTTAGGGTCATCATGGATTGGGGAAAAGCCATTGTCTTTTTTATTTACTTTGTCTGAAAATTTATAAATTATAGATATGGGAAGTTTTAATGCTTAAACTATCATAGTTTTAATGATTAATATTACTCTTTCCTTGTTTTGGTTGGGATGTGAATTTTATATCCAAGTCACTTTATGAACCTTGAAGAGTTTCTTATAAGCCTACCTTAGTCTAGTCGTTTTGGGTGTGGCTAAGGCTGAACAACATATGCAAAATAAAATCAATGGTTGGGAGGAAAGTCAGTTGAGCTTTCCCTCGCTTGATTCTTTAAATTAGAAAATTAACACTTAATGATTAGGCTTTGATTATGGAAATGTTGTATTATATTTTTCAAGTTTAATATGATATTTATTATATACTTATGATCGTAAAGATATTTAATGATTAATATTGCTCCTAATCTTTTAGGAATTAACCTCATTGTCAACAAGTTGTGGTCACGGAGAATGGGTTGCAATGGTAGAAAGGAAATGAGTCTGCCCTATGAAGACAATATGGTGAAATCAGTTATATATATATATATATATATATATATTTCTTCATCGATGCTCAAAACGCCTAAATGTGTTATAAAGTTGTATTTCATTTATTTATCGAAATAATGTAGCGATCTAACCTAGTTGTTTTCTCAACAGGTGACTCAAGAAATTCATAGCTCATCTCCTACATGTTGTGCCGAGGAGAACCGGCACATTATAAGGTTGCTTGTTATAGAGTTGTTGATGCCTGAAAAATCGCAAGCGGTAACAGTAAGGGATTCTCCCCATTCAACGTTCCCAATTAGCCCGTGACTATTTGGTGTAGGGAATCTGTCCGGTTTGTGGTCTGGCTACCGTAGGTCAAGTAACACAAATAAAGGTTTTACCGGTTGCGGCCCGGTCCACTGTATTTTTGTATTTTTTACTTAAAATATGATATGCAAGTGCCTACCTATATGCAGATATCATAAAGAATGCTAGGAGTATTCACAAAGTGATGCGCAGGTTCTTACCTCTCGTCTTAGAACTCACAAGCATCTAAATCACACACATTTTCAGAAAATAAATTAGTTTGTTAAACTATCTCTAGAGAGCTAGATATTAATTCAAGAGTAATGCAACATTGTTCATGTGTTATGGCAAATCACAGATAGTTTTTCTTATGATCAAAACATATGAACATGAATAAAAGTATACATGATAAGGCAGCCCATCAATAGTTAAACAACCGCATTACTCATAGTGGAAAAATATCACAGAATGTACTAGAAAACATTCAGACAAGAACATAGATTCAGAAAGTTAGAACACCCTCATAGTTAATGAAACACAGTTGAAAACGAAATAGTTCACATTCAACATCATTCATTTAATCATATTGATACATTCCACAAAGCACTTTCTCCAACAGGTAAAATTTGTAATTCCTGGTTGCAAAACGAAATAGTTCCTCTTACAAGCGATCTTTTACAAGTTTTTTCTAGGGGAAAAAGCCCCTCTCCATTCTAACTTTCAAATATTTAAACTAAAACAGTTGACCGCTTGGGCTGCCCCCCAAACGTGTGACCTTTCGGTCCCTCAAAACGTTTCATATCCCTATTTTGTCATTTTCATGTGCATTCATGATCCGCTGAGTAACTGACAGACCTTTCAGGTTTGTGCCTTTGTCGCTATTCATTTTTCCTTATGCTTCACTCGTCCTCCTTCCGATCCTGCTGGCTTCGGCTCTACCTTTGCCAAAACTGCCCAGCTCCCTTCACGCCGCGGTAGTCTGACCAATCTCTTGAGTCCACCTGCGATCAAATGATGTGCATCATTCATTGGAGCTGCATTCTAAATCACATCAAATTATATCAACTAAAACGGCTAAGCATCAAGAGAGGCCATGTACTGCATTACTGCTATGAGGACCTTAACAAGTACCGGTATCACTATCTCGTCCCTACACGGGTTTGAAAACTCACCAACGATGGAACAGAAAAAATCATCGGCAGCTTAGAATTCTAGCATTAGCAGGGTAGATTCATTCATAGCCGCATAAGCGGGTCTCAACAGGTGACGGGCACCCTGACCATTTAAAACCTATCGGCGTCGGAAAATTTATGAACTAAAATGTGGGCGGGAAAACTTCCAGTAAGAAATCGGAAAGATATCGACATCGGAAGCCAAGTGCTTTGCACAGCCGCAACGACAGAAGAGAAAAGGCTACAGACACACGACTAGAAGACCGACACGCATAGGTGGGGGGATCGCTTTGCATTTCGGGTCCCTAGCTGCTTTGGGAGCCGCAACGACGCAAGATAAATGGACAACAGCCTCTGATCAATAAAAATGCTAAGTGTTTAAAACTTTAAAAAATTGGCAATGGTCAAAACTATTTTACCTCCGAAACATCTTGATTGGCCAAAATAAAACAGACTCCCAAAATCCGTGACCCACAGTCATTACAAGGACAAGCACTTCTGAAAACAGGATGAGAGTTAAAAATAATATGAAATTAACGCATGACTCAAATTCATGGATCCAAACTATTCAAAGCAACATTAAATCATAAAGGGGGGACCAAAATTTGAAAAAATTTAGGGAAAACAGTTGCAGCTGCAACAATTGGTGATTATCTGGTGAACCTAGATCTCTGGATGATTATTCCCTGAGTGACAGACTGTTAACAACAAATGAACTTATTGAATTCTTCTAGCTATCTGGACTTCTCAAATGGCATATGTATGTACCTTTAATCATTGATGACAGTCCAATTTGGGAGACTGGAAACCATAATTTTCAAGTCAAGATAACTCTTTTGAGGCCGAAAGATGAATTTCATTGTTACTTTTGTCTTCAGGTAACTGCCAGCTTGGACACCACAGGATTGTAGCATAAGGCAAACAAAAATATTCATTTGTTCCTCATTCCCATGCCGCTATAGCACTTTATGTGCTTTTGGACTTTTGTCCCTTTCATATGAGTCTTCTTTCATGCCTTTCGTTCTGAATTTTAATTCAGGCTCCTCTATCCCAAGTGTCCTTTTGTGTGAGAGGAGTATTCACGCTTCAGCTCACGGATGGAGAGGAACTTTCGGCGATTTAGTACTTAAATGGTTCCGCATTTGTTTTTGATATACAATGCTTTCATAGGAGTTTTTTTACTCTTATTTGCCTTTTGGCATTCATTTCTTGCCATGGGATCATTTATATCTAATATACTGTTTACCTTGCTTCTTTCCATCGGCCCTTTGCTATCACTCCCTAGGACATTTTAAATGTGATAAGGATGGAGCCTCAAGATAGTATTCCAGATCTTTGATTCTGGTTTATTTCACAAGGGTTAAGCAGGACTTCAATGCATACATAGCTATTCGAGAAAACTGCTAAAATGGAAGAAGTTCTTTTAGATTAACAGTAATATAGAGTGTTATACCCAAGAAATTTATTCATTCCAAAATTCTGATGTTCCCCCAAGCAACCGCGGGTTTGCTTCATTTATTGAGATTAGTAAAAAATAAACTAAAACAAGACTGAAAATCATGACTCAAAGAAGAAGGCCAAGTGAGATTATTTATATACAAGAAGAAGAAAACCAACGAAACTCAGGAAAAATAAGGCTTGAGAACCAAACCATTTACTGGCACGTTCTTTTTCCACCCCTGTAAATCTTGCAACCTATAAGTTGAAGGGCCAAGCTTTGCCGCAATCTGGAAAGGACCTACCCACAACTGCTGAAATTTCGTGTGTTTTCCTTTCTCATCATGGGGGTGGTCCCACTTGAGAACCAAATCTCCCACTTCAAAATCTTTTGTTCCTGCCTTATGTTTGTCAAACCATCTCTTTATTACCTCTTGTTGTTGCTTAAAGCGCTCTCTGGATTTTGATCAAGCCTCTTCTGCTTTCAGGAGATTATATATCCTTGTTTGCAAGATTTCATTATTCGACCCTCTAGACTCTTGAGCTATTATGGAAGATGGTAGCATGACATTGGGGGGGAGAATGGATTCTTTACCATACACAAGGGTATACAGAGACACTCCTATTGAAGACTTGGGGGTGACTCTATCGGCCCAAAGGGCGTTTGGTAGAGCTGAGTGCCAACTCCTCTGGTTTTCTATCACAGTCTTCTTTGAAATTCTAATTAGGTTTTTGTTGGTAGATTCAGCTAAGCCATTTCCTTGTGGATAATAATTAGCAGAGTAATGCAACTTAATCCCTTTCTCATGAGAAAATTCAGTTAATTTCATTAAGGAAAAATGAGTAGCATTATCAAAGACTAAAGAAACTGGAACTCCAAACCTGGTCATAATATGGTCCTGTAAGAAGTTGATGACCGCGTCCTTATTTATTTTACGCAGAGGGATGGCTTTGACCCAGTGAGTGAAATACTTGGTTGTGGTTAGAATATACTTGTGCTATAGGGAAGAGTTCGGCTTTATCTCCCCAATGTTATCCAACCCCCATTGCTCGAATGGCTCTGTGATCATCACAGGCTTTAGTGGTCCAGCTGCTCTAGATTGTCTTCCACTACACCTTTGACAAATGTCGCACTTCCTGACATGGGCGTGTGCATCTTTGAAAAGTGTGGGCCAATAGTATCCGGCTCTGAGAATTTTGTGAGCTGTAGTATCCCCTGAAAAATGTCCCCCAGCAGGCCCGTCATGTAGATCTGTCATTACCTTCTTCGCATCTTCTTTCTCTAAGCATCTAAGAAGAACTCCATCATAATTTTTTTTGAATAATATTCCTTCAACAATTTGATAGGAGGTTGATTTAAGATGCAGCGCTCTCCTTTGCTTAGAATTCCAATGTTCTGGAAACAATCCTGTTTGAAGGTAATGCACGAGGTATCTATACCAAGATTTAGTGGCTGTGAACAGAGGACATACATCCATCACATGTAATTCAGCCTCGTCTTCCCAGGCATGCTCTTCATTGTTTCCATTTTCAGTCATTAACTTGCATAATCCTTTCCCTTTAACTATGGTAGCTATTTTGAACTCGAGGTCATACTCTTGAAGAGATGTTACCCAATTACCCATTCTTTCTCCTAACTCCTTCTGTACAAAAAGAGACCTTACAGCTCGGTGTGGGACGGTTACCTTGGTTTGGTTTTTTAATATGTAGGGCTTGAATTGTTTCACTAATTTAAACATTGTGTAAGCTTGTTTATCGATGGCCGGGTAATTTAGTTCGGCCGCTTGTAGAACAGTGCTCATAAATGATATGGGGAACTCATCTCCCTTATCCTGCTTCTGAGTAAGCACAGCTGCTAGCGAATCATCAGATGCGAACGTGTACAAGATAAAATCTTTATCGAAATCTGGGCTCTTTAGGGAGGGTGCATGTGCAATAGTAGTTTTAATATTGCTAAACGTGTTCTTTTCAACCTCAATCCACTTAAATTGTACACTTTGTTTCACCATTTGCTGCAAAGGTTTGACAATTTGAGCAAAGTCCAGCACAAATCTTCGCACGAAGTTTATTGTTCCCATAAATGATTGCATCCCCTTTTTATTGTGAGGCAAGGGGATCTGTTCAATGGCTTTGATCCTTTCTAGGTCTATAGAGATTCCCTTCTTTAAAACTATGTGACCCAACAACTTACCTTCCATAACAGCGAACACACACTTCTTGGGATTGAGTGATATATCATATTTCCAGCAGTGTTCAAAAATCTGTTTTAGATGAAACGGGTGTTCTCCTCTGCTTTTTGAGAATATCGTAATATCATCGAGGTACACTACGGTACTATGGCCAATCAAACTGTGGAAAGCTATGTCCATAGCCCATTGGAACGTGGCTCCAGCGTTTATAATCCCAAAGGGCATTCTTCGGTAAGTGAAGGTTCCCCATCTGGTCCTGAATGTTGTCTTCAATCTGTCTTCTTCGGCTACTAATACTTGATTGTAGCCTAAGAACCCGTCTAATAAAGAAAGTAGTTCAGAACCTGAGACCATTTGTAGTAGTTGCTCCATGGGTGGAATAGGATAATTATCTTTATCTGAAGCGCAGTTTAAATTCCTGAAATCCACACATAGCCTGATTTCTCCAGATTTTTTCCTCACTGGTACCAGATTTGAGACCCATTCAGAGTGTCTGACCTTAAAAATGATTCTAGCATCCAATAATTTCTTAACTTCACTTTGGATTAGGGGCTCCAACTTTGGGTGCATTTTCCTTAAAGGCTGTTGATAAGGTTTGACGCCATATTTGATGGGGATAACATGCTGGATGATACTAGTGTCATATGTCTTCAGATCTTTGTATGTCCAGGTGAAAACATCTTTATATTGATTAAAAAGACTGAGGAACGTACCCCTTTAAGCTGGTGAACAACAATTTTCAAGATTCACATAATTAGGACTTGTCTCGGTTCCTAAATTTATCAATTCGAACTGTAGAGATGAGCTGTGGGTCTTCACGTTTGCTGGTCTTCTAAATTTTTCATTTAAATCGAACATTCTTTCTAAGGTTCTGACTCCTTTAGGGATAAAATTATCATATTTCAGCTTGGCCTGATGCTCTTCATCATCTATAATCACCCCTTTAAATACCTTGTCATTTATTAAGCATTCTATAATCTGCTGATCGTCGTCGAACACTCGTAGGTTGGTAATCATGTCAGGGATCGAGGGCCTGAAAAGCAGTTCAACAGAACATCGATTATTACTAGACACAAGCCTAGCAGCTGATGTGGCCAACAAGTCAGCTGCTGCATTTTTAAGTCTTGGAATTGTTATAATATTAAATGCATTAAAACATTTGAGTAGGTCCCATACCTCATTTTGATAAGCTTTTAAGTGAGGAGAAATACAATGTATTTGATTCCGAACCTGTTTTACAATTATTTCAGAATATCCAAAAAACTCTCAAATTACTTACCTTTAGTTCGATTGCTTTCCTTAAACCTTGCACCAATGCTTCATACTCAGCTGTGTTATTTGTACATTCAAACTCTAATCTGCATGAAAGAAAATGTTTATTTTTCTTGGGGTCGATCATGACACAGCCGACCCCTGACCCTTCTAACGTCTTAGAACCATCAAAAAACAATGTCCAGAAATTGCTAACTACTGAACGAGAGTCTACTCCTACTGCTAAGTTTACTATTTTACAGTCGATTTCATAAGCCTGTAAAAATAAAAGGAGATAAGGCTGAGTGTCTGACATGTTGCTGGCTTCTTCTGCTTGGTAATTCCCTGGTTCCAACTCAATAAAGTAATTTCCCAGCACCGAATCCACTAGTTCGTTATCTTCCTCAAGTTGAGTAACGTTGTATTTCATGTGAGGCTCCCTCAAAATTTTAATTTGATTCGGGCTTCCTTTATATGGCAGCCACAGATGCGACCAATCCAAGGCACAATATCTGTTTAGTTTTGCGGACCAGTCTCTACTTAGAACAAGCCCATAAGCATCTGGTATGTCGGCTACCATGATATCAATAACTTGGCACACTTTATCATTTGAAGACAGGCAGACTAGGACATCCTCCATTTCCCCAATTACTTTCACATTCGTCCTATCCAACTGAATGACCCTCTGCGTGGATGGCTTAGGCTTCCCATTTATCCTTTTACAGACTGATATTGGCATGACGTTAACCGATGCCCCTGAGTCGACCAGGAAATTATGTACATTGTGATTAAAAATTTCAAAAGTGAGGAGGAAAGGTGGATTCTTGTTCTTAGGCTTACCTCCAATCCCTGCTTCCCCAATATCTCCTTCTTCCTTGGGTTGACTGTCAGTGGGAAGCCTCTCCTCTGATGCTTCAAGTGCTTTCAAAAGTTTTTATTTCTGTTGTGGCACCTTACACATTTCAAATAATGAGATGTTCGCCCTTGTCTTCTTTATATCTTCCACAATATCATAATCCATCTGTGGTTCGGTGGGATGTGGCTTATCAACATTCATTTTTTCATCATGGGGCTTGGAAAATGTATCATTCTGCCTAGGATCTTGGCTGGTAATGGTGAATTCAAGAATCTTGTCAGCTGAGGAATTATTTTGAAATTTCTTAACATTTTTCTGCAGCCTTTTAATCTTTGGGAGCATGAGACTGTCTTCTTTCACCAACCCTTGGCTTCTTGTTGTTACATTCACTTCCATGACGTCCTCGTACTTCCAATTTCTTTCTTCTACATCATTGAATAATGAGATAGAGTTCCACAGAACCATGGTCTCATCCTCTTGTTCCTTTGTTGACGTACTACTGCCTTTTCTTTCCTCATCTCCATCTTCTGTTAGTTTAGAGTCCAAAAGCTGATTCATCACTAACGTCATCGAGTTTATCCATTGAGGACAGTTCTTTTCAAAGTGAGGTTGTTGGTGGAAAGTGCAAAAATTGTCCATTCCTACCTCTGTCAAATTCATAGATGTCAAATTTTGCGAAGGGGTTTGGGGTTGATTGTTGTCCTCCCGTTTCTTGTAATAGGGTTTGTAGAACTTTTGGGCTTCCTTTTCTTTCTCCAAGTCTATGATTATGTTAGAAAGCTTCTGCATCATTTTTGCCATACTTTCAAATTCTGGTGATTGCTCTTCCTTGGGCTTGGTAAACAACAAGGTTTTCCTTCCCACACTTTTCTCTCCTGATCGCTCTGGATAATCTTCAATACTTTCTCTTTCAGCCTCTACTTTCTCCGCCTTTTCATAGGTCTCTGCTAAAGTGGGCTTGTCCTTCATTTTGGCAAACACGGCCAACTCAGGTCCCAAAGTTGAGGTATAATATTCAATCAGGACTTTATCTGAAGGTCGGTCAACCTCAGAAAAATTCTTGAAGTATGCTGCAAATCTTTGGGTGAAGCTGTGCACCTTCTCCTTTCTCTCCTTCTTTAAGGCGCATAGTCCTTTCATGAGTGCTACATGGGTATTTTGGGCTACGTATTTACTTCTGAAAATCCTTTCAAAGGTGTCCCAATCAGGGATAGAGTTTGCAGGAAAACCAAAGTACCATGAAGCTACAGCTCCTTTAAGAGTATGCGGGAACAATCTACAGACAACATCCTCATATTCCCCAGCCCTTAACCCTGCTATTTCCAAATAGAAACTTTGCAGGTGATCGTCTACTAATATCTTCTCACTTGGGTCGAATCTGGGCAGCATCTTTTCAAAAGATTGAGGTAAATCATGCAGCGGAGGTGGTAGGTTTAAAGGCGATCTAGCTCTCCAGGAAGGTGGTGGATTCGATGGGTTGGGTGGTTGATTTGCGTTTACGCCTGCAATGAGTCTGGGTGGAGAGTGAGGGGGTGAGCGAATAGGAGTATGAACAGGAGAACTGTGAGAAGTATCGGGATGTTCTTGGTTCAAAGGTAATACAACTTCTTGTAAGGCCTTTTCTACAAGTTCTTCCCAATCCCCAACCAGCACTGAGTCTTCCAATATAGGACGATCTTTCCTTTTATATTCTCTTCTGGGCAATTCAGGGATGATTGACAATCTTCCAATCTTCTTCACATATGCCCTAGCGTGTCTTCTCAGATTATTAACAACTTCGTTGTCGACAGAATACAAATGTTCTCTACCCTCTTCTTCCGGAATTGGATTAGGAAATACACTGGCTTCTGAACTGTTATCGGTGGAAAATTTTCAGGAAAACGAGTTTCCTCGGCCATCCATGCACTGGCGGCTCTCCTTCTAGTGCCAAAACTGTTGATGCTTGAAAAATCGCAGGTGGAAACAGTAAGGGATTCTCCCCAGTCAACGTTCCCAATTATCCCATGACTGTTTGGTGTAGGGAATCCGTCCGGTTTACGGTCCGGCTACTGTAGGTCAAGTAACACAAATAAAGGTTTTACCGGTTGCGGCCTGGTCCACCATATTTTTGTATTTTTTACTTAAAATATGATATGCAAGTGCCTACCTATATGCATATATGATAAAGAATGCTAGGAGTATTCACAAAGTGATGCGCAGGTTCTTACCTCTCGTCTTAGAACTCACAAGCATCTAAATCACACACATTTTCAGAAAATAAATTAGTTTGTTAAACAATCTCTAGAGAGCTAGATATTAATTCAAGAGTAATGCAACACTGTCCATGTGTTATGGAAAATCACATATAGTTGTTCTTATGATCAAAACATATGAACATGAATAAAAGTATACATGATAAGGCAGCCCATCAATAGTTAAACAATCCCATTACTCATAGTGGAAAAATATCACAGAATGTACTGAAAAACATTCAGACAAGAACATAGGTTCAGAAAGTTAGAACACTCTCACAGTTAATGAAACACAGTTGAAAACGAAATAGTTCACATTCAACATTGTTCATTTAATCATATTGATACATTCCACAAAGCACTTTCTCCAAGAGGTAAAATTTGTAATTCCTGGTTGTAAAACAAAATAGTTCCTCTTAAAAGCGATCTTTTACAAGTTTTTTCTAGGGGAAAAATCCCCTCTCCATTCTAACTTTCAAATATTTAAACTAAAACAGTTGACCACTTGGGCTGCCCCCCAAACGTGTGACCTTTTGGTCCCTCAAAACGTTTCATATCCCTATTTTTTCTTTTTAGTGCGCATTCATGATCCGTTGAGTAACTGACAGACCTTTCAGGTCTGTGCCTTAGTCGCTATTGATTTTTCCTTCTACTTCACTCGTCCTCCTTTGGATCCTGCTGGCTTCGCTCTACCTTTGCCAAAAATTCCCAGCTCCCTTTGCGGCGCGGTAGTCTGACCAATCTCTTGAGTCCACCTGCGATCAAACGACGTGCATCATTCATTGGGGCTGCATTCTAAATCACGTCAAATTATATCAACTAAAACGACTAAGCATCAAGAGAGGCCATGTACTGCATTACTGCTATGAGGACCTTAACAAGTGTCGGTATCACTATCTCGTCCCTACACGGGTTTGAAAACTCACCAACGACGGAACAAAAAAATTCATCGGCGACTTAGAACGCTAGCATCAGTAGGGTAGAGTCATTCATAGCCACATAAGTGGGTCTCAACAGGTGACGGGCACCCTGACCATTTAAAACCTATCAGCGTCGGAAAAGTTATGAACTAAAATGTGGGTGGGAAAACTTCCATTCGGAAATCGAAAAGACATCGACATCGGAACCCAAGTGCTTTGCATAGCCGCAACAACGGAAGAGAAAAGGCTACAAACACGCGACTAGAAGACCAACACGCATCGATGGGCGAAGCGCTTTGTATTTTGGGTCCCTAGCTGCTTTAGGAGCCACAACGACGGAAGATAAATGGACAACAGCCTCCAATCAATAAAAATGTTAAGTGTTTAAAACTTTAAAAAATTGGCAACGGTCGAAACTGTTTTACCTCCGAAACAACAGTTTTATAAAGGACAAATGGTCTGAAACATCTTGATTGGCCAAAATAAAATAGACTCCCAAAATCCGTGACCCACAGTCATTACAAGGACAAGCACTTCTGAAAATAGGACGAGAGTTAAAAATAATCCGAAATTAACGCATGACTCAAATTCATGGATCCAAACTATTCAAAGCAACATCAAATCATAAAGGGGGGACCAAAATTTGAAAAAAATTGGGGAAAACAGTTGCAGCTGCAACAAGAGTATGGTCACCGTAACCGTAACTAAAGAGTATGTTTATTATGTAATAGATTATTCAAAGAAAATAAAAGTACCCGAGTATTTTATTTGAGATTGTGTTATGCTACTAGTAGTGGGATTTATTATTGGTGATAAAATCTTATTTTTAACTTAGTACAATCAAGATTTATACTTTACTGAATATTAAGTATTAAGGAATGTCAAGAGTTATAAGGTCATCATGTTTAAACTAGAAAGGAATACTTGATCTATTAAATGAAAGGTGAAGACAATTTTACTTCATTTTTTCCAATTTTAATTGAGGAAGTCCGGTACATTACTAGTGGTATCAGAGCCACAGGTTAGACACTGAACCCTTAATGGACCAATATGATGAAAATAGATAAACTAATGTTTTCATTTTACAGAAAAGGCGATTAAAAGGGAAAGGAAGAATCCATAAGAAAGTTCATGATTCAGAAAATTGATACTATGTTGGTTCAACCATCTAACCCCGATAAGTTTTATTTTCTTATATTTTTGATAAATATGTTATCACAAACCTATTTTACAATCATGCAAGAAAAATCCTACTAGAATGATATCCATTCCATTTTGAAATAAAGTTATTCGAGCCTATCACATTGGTTGAATAAAAAATATAAATGTTGGTTCATTATGGGAACCCTTAAGGAACTGAAACAAGTCCTATAATTTTAATAAACCAGATATGATTTAGATAACACTATTTTAACTTTATAAAAGTGTTATACCTTTCTGGTTGTTTGCTAGCTAGTAGGATACCTGAAGTTGTAACCAAAGATTCTAAGGTGTCATAGCTTCCTTGAGAAGAGAGTTGTCATGTTTTTCGAGTGCCATTATCATCCTATAGAATGAGATTTGCAAATTATGATATATAATTATGCATTTACAATCGAGGGTTAGATCTAAAAACCTTTGAAGATCCATGGTCATATTATTGTCGTTCTTTCAACTGTTTTTTTTATATTATTTTTCTTTGTATTAAACAAATTAACAACATCCAAATCACTCGATAGTGTGAGAATGATGATGTGTTCTTAATTATGGTAAACGTAGGAAAAGATCAACATACACCTAAATAAAAGACTGACGTTCTCTCACATAAATCATCTTACAATATGGGGATTGTGTGTTCATTTTATAAATTCCTATATAGGTCACTAAACGTTCCGCCTCGGAGTGTTAAAACTAGCACTAGCACCTAGAAATAGATAAATTCTTCATCTTTCAAAACCTAGTATCTACATCATGATCACCTAGTCAACTTCGTCTTGCCATCGAATTTTCAACAAGCACATGTAGGCTCTCCATCTATCTATTTTAATGTAGATTTTGTACATCAAGTTAAAATCCTCAATTACGAGAATAAATGGGAATGCTCTGGAGATAGATTGTTGACATCCTAGAAATCGGTTAGATTCAACAACAACATCCTAGATATCTATTTCATTGACAAGTAGTCAGTAATTTCTATAGGTTCAATCCGAATAGTACACACCGAACCTCCCAGGAAGAGTCTTAGATTTGGATTTACCCTGAAATACTAATGAAACTTGGAATAAATGAATAGACATGCACAATGACCATTTATATATTTTAGCATGATCTGAAACTCAATCATCGCTTCCAAGTATAAGTTAAGATTACTTTGGTTGACACTTTCATTAAATATAATCTTTCATTAAATATAATCTAAAGAGTGGCGAAGCTATGTCCTTAATTAGAACTGAAAGGATACATTTGATTATATAATGTTTAATTTGTATTTACATAAATGGGAAACACAAAGCTAATTTTCAAGTTTCATGTAGATTCGAAATTTACATAGTTGAATTAAAATGTATTGTTACATGACAACAAGGCATTCGAATGGTTGCACTTAAAATCAATTATAATGGAATATATGCACAATATGATGGCAACTACATAATGTACATTGAAGTCGTAAATAATGTACATAATGTACATAATGTACATAATGTATAATGGAATATATGCACAATATGATGGCAACTACATAATGATGTTGTTCATAACTGAAACAACATCGTTTTTCGATTGGGCAAGATTTTGGTACTTTGCCTATCGGTATGTAATTCACTGAGTTCATTTTATCTTGACATATGATTTTGGTATCTTGACTTGACCATGGAATGGATATACCATATAAGGTAAATGAAGCTTTTGTAGTAATTAAGTTATTTTTGCGAGTTCATGCATTAATAGACTTAAAATTGGTCAGTCTCTCGTTATAGTGAAGGATAAGAGAAGTAATATGTTATTTACTATCTAAAAGAAGATGCGATCTTAGATGTGAATATGCATCATCATGAAGGGATTATTAAGAAGTTGTTAATTACTTTTTTAATGTTTTATGAGTGAATGTCATTAGCTTACTAAGTGGATGCTAAGTGAAGGTCAAACCTTAATGTTAAAATTGTTGTGAAGTGAATTGTGTTTGGTTGCAATTATACAATTGTTTTTAATATATATTTTACATATAATTTTTGGGGTGCAAGAAAATTTTAAGGATTATGTCATATACATGAAGATTACTACTTTAACATTCTTCTGTACATTTTGCATGATTTAAGGAATTGGGAATAAAATAGTATGACAACATTTCTTAAAGTTATTTATTTCAAATAAAGGGAAAATGAAACTAGGTTAATCATGGACTTGGACTACACCTAAGTTATTATGGGTATTAAAATGTGTTGCTCTCACAATAAATGATGTTATTAGTTGTATAGAAAGAGTGCACTAGAATAAAGGATCTTATTTTATTTCATGTTTTACAGGAAATGTTGTGACTAAATATCATAATAAACTAAAGTCTTGACCAAAGCTTAAGGAACTAATATGCAAGTGATGCTATAGTTAAACTCCTAAGCATAGGAAATGCTAATAATCAAAATAGAGTCAATTAATAGTAACCAAAATTATTTGTATGTGGAATTATTGTTAAGGAATTAACAATATTATGTTAAGATAAACAAGAATAAGAAAATAATGTGTATAAAATTGGTTTCCCTCGGAAATAGAATGGAAAATAAGAATCTAAAGGAGGTACGTGTTTTCCCCTTGCCAAACTAGGCACTAGTATGCATCCTATGATGATGCTTGGGTGTAATACATCTCATTACACTTATTTCCGCACACATTCACGTCATAAGAGGATAGTCATGAGAGTAGGGGCTCCATGAAGAGAAAAAATTTAGGTATTATAGTGTCCACGAAGGGAAGCACCTGAGCTTGGTGAAGCACCCTGAATAGCATTGGTAGGAGGTACACCAGAATGTTGAAGATAACTAAAGTAGGGTATTTTCCTTGTGTTGGGTAACTTGGATAAGTACTTGGAGTACTCATAGCACTTGGAGTGATCATTTGGATGGAGCACGTCCGAGCAAAAGAAATTGGAGGATTCCTACCAAACTTAGAAAGAATAGTACTTCTAAAAAGTATATTTGCTTTAAGTGATTTTGTTTATATGTTCTGATATAGTTATCTATTGATGAATAAAATAAATAGGAGTACCAACCTTTGTAAATCATAAAAGTGTTGAAATTTGATTTGTGCATATGATGTTGATCTTAGTTAGACATACACATGTAGATTTTATACATTGTGTTGGTTACCTATTAATATAAGGATTAAGTTATGTATAGAAAGTCAAGAATTGACTAAGAATATTGTCTCCTGAAGAAATACAATGAAGAATGACACTTCAAAAAGGTTAAGTAAATAAAATTTTACTTATGCATTCCTTTGTTAAATTTAGAGGTATGTACAATTATGATTATATTCTAGGAAGACCTCATAATAGTGTGAAGAGAACAAGATAACAACCAACAGAGTTGGAGGATATCACAAAGGATGAAAAATCAAGCAATGAGAACCTAAAGAAGGAATAAAGACAAAATTTTGATGAACATGAAACACCAAGGACGATGTTAATTTATAAGGGGGAAAGAATGTAACATCCCCCTACTTACATGACCTAAAATACCAGTGTAAGTATACAACAGTGTAACTATTGAATTCTAACTTCCTAAAATTCATGGATGCAATCGATAGGGTTTGGAGGTTGAAAGCTTGAAACGCCAAAAGAATGATTGGGAACAACTCCACTATGGGGGGAGGTAAAGATGAGTGAATCCTTGGGAATATAGTAAAGGTAACCTCGTGTCATCATGGTTTCGGTGACATACCAAAAGGAAGCTGGTTAAAAAAAAAACTCACCTTGGACTTAAGCTCATTAATAGTAATTACATGCTCATCAACTCCTTACATGCTTATATTTGTGGATGAGATATGCAATTATTAAACTAAATTAAAGTTTATATATGTTGAATAGACATTATAAATATAAATGGAACCATTGAATAGTTTATTTAAATTGAAAAATTATTAATATACTATTATTAGATAAAGGTGAAAATTTCCTTGGATTGATTGTTAATTGTGATGGTAGAAACCCTCAAAACTAGGTTATGATAGATAAAATTACATCTAGTTATAGTGGTTAAACACTAGACCCTTATTTTGGAGCATTATTCTAAAGTTATACTCGAGAAAGAATATAAAGTGAAGAATGATTGTGTGTGTGTGTACTAACATATATATATACTAACTTAATATATATATATATATATATATATATATATATATATATATATATATATATAATGAAGCTAAAAGATACTTAAATACTTTCAAACAAGAGTGGCCTCGGGATGATGGGTGTTGGCTAACCTTCCTAACAGTCGTGACCCACGTTCGACACAACAAATAACATCAAAAAAACACCCAAGATATCAACCCGACGAAGCAATCTCAGTCAGCAACACTTGCGACGTAGGCACAGTCTCACCCAAGATATCTCTCAATGGGAAACCACCAAAACCATATTTCTACAATTAGGTCGAGGGTTACACTACCTTGGTGCACAACCAAGATTCTCAACGGAGACAAAAGGTTGGATGTTTTAACTAGCTCGACAAAGCCACAATAGTGTGACACAACCAAGATGCGACACTCATTCTCCCATGGAACTTAGCAATAACTAACTTTAAATAATACATATTGTTTTCAATAATGTTGTTCATTCACGTATTCAACTTCTTTCATTAACAACAACTGAACTTGAACTAATGTGCGATGCATTCACTATTATTGTTCATTCATTCATTCAATGTCTCTTATTAATAGTATGACATTCATTTAAACAATAAGTATAAATAATGCAATATAACCAATAACCAATCACAACCATTCAACATTCAAATTCATTCGACACAAGATATAACGTGGAAACCAAACTAGGAAAAACCACAATGGTGCTCTTCATCTAGCATGAGAAATATAGGGAGCCTTGCATTTTGTGACTTGACTGCAGACTGCTTGAGATATGACTTTTCAACACATAATATTTCTTGCTCTCATGCTCTCTATTTTTATTTTTCTTTTCTTCTATCTACTCTTCTACTCTCCTAGGTATTCGCAAACAGTATGGATCGAGCCTTCTAACTAATATATACGCACTTAGCTACAGAATGACTCATTCTACACTACTAATCGACAAACCTTCAGTAAAATGGGTTTCGTGGCTCAATAACCTTCTACAACTCTACTATTAAGCTTCTTTGAGCTTGCTCCGAACTAATATCAAATATTTTCCAACCTTTATACAAAATGGGTTCCTCTTATTTATAGCCTCTACAAGACCATGGAGGGCCAGCTACATACAGTTCCTTTGGTACAATTCATAATCAACTATCCAAAATGGTTACAAACTAACACAAACTAAGTCAATATGATATTGACCTAACTTACAATATTCCTTCATACGCAAGACTTTCATCGGCTCATGCAGAATTCAGTAGCCACGATCTTCTTGACCTGTCGCTTTCTAGTCATTATCTTTCTGCATGTCTACAGATTCACTTTTCCTTCATCGCACTACTCCTTGTCACGACTTTCTATAACTTGTGCTTCCTTTCTTTCCTTTTCTCTCATTTTCTTTCCTTTTGTGTCACGTACTTGCTTTTACCTCTTATGCTTTCTCTTATATTTCTTCCTTGTGCTCTTTCCTAGCCCAACAGGCCCCTAGTACTCACATGTCGTTCATCCCGAGCCACTAAGCACATTTATTGTTCTGGCGCTGGTTGCGCCATGCTACCAACTTTTTCTTGAAATTATTTTAGTATTCCTTGTACCTGGAAAACCTCTTCTGATACCACCTTTGCTTGCTTCTCAAATTTTTCAACATGATCGAAATTGATATGTTCCAATGGTATATCCTTCAGCGACAGAGTTCTATGTTGGATCTTCTATAGTACATGTTTAATGAGACCTATAACCCTTTTTACCATTTCGTACTGGACTGTAAATTCTTCATTGCGGATCTCCTCTTGCTCATGCAAAGTTTTTACTTGTTGTTCAAGTTGCTTTAACTCAGAGACCTTTCCAATATTTTCTTTTATCAACACCTTTTTCATGTCTTCCTTAACCGTTGTTATTTTCAACTCCATTTGTCGCGCATCCTCTTTGAATTTCTCTACTATCTCATCTTCTAGGAGCAATTCCTGCATCATATTTATTATGTTGATTTTTTCCTGGCATAGTTTTTATCCTTCCTTTATTTGTTCAATGGCCTCAAATGTTATCTTCTATCACACTTCTAAAACTCAGGAGGTGTACTTGGACATTCTTGCACTTTGAGCTCTTCCACGTGCTTGTTTAGATCTGTGGCTATCCTAGATAACTAGGATACTTTTGTAGTTGCATCTACTTCTTCTTCATATTCTTCTGCGGGTAACTCCATGACTCTGCTATCAATGGATTCATCTAGTGAAAACTTGCTCTATTCTTGTGCCTTCATCTCCTACTCCTTCTCTCTAAGGAGGGCCTTGTGTTGTTTTTCCTTCTTTATTTCTTTTTGTTCCTGATATGCAAGAGAAATCTCTCGGATGCTGATTTTGGTCATGGCCACATGCTGAATATCATATACTTCAACCAATGCTAACTTGGAAAAATCTATAGATAGTGTCCTAAACTCATGGACAACATCAACATACTCTTGCATCGCATTGTCTATTGGTTGAGATTGGATGTCGATCTTGAGTGTCGGAAGCAAAAGTGGTGTTGCTAATGTATCATGAAGATCCACATCATAAGTCTCGACTTTGATTGTGTTCCACACCTCATTGATGGAATTGATGAGCATATTGACATGCTTTGTAAGTTTTTTAGTCACTCGCATCTACTTTTTTCCTATATCTTTAAAACTAGACTGCGCAACCTCAATGATTGCGTCAGAAAGAAATATATTGTCCTCCTTGGCTAACTTGATTGTATTAGTCGTTTTATCATATTTATGGTTCTTGTGCTAGTGTTGGTGCTCTTGTTGTTCATGTTCTTTCCTTTGTTTTTTTGCATCATCGTTAGTTGGCATGTCCTCGGAATCATCTTTATTAGAGTTGTCATTATCAGAGTCGTTGTTGTCTAATGTCTTATGTCATGCATTGTTTTCCGCGTCATTCTCACCTCCACCTTGGTCATTCCCTTGGTTATTACCTTGGTCACTGGCTTGGTCCATCTGCTCATCGACTATGATGCACCATTCCTTAGGCCATTCCTGGATGGCAGTCTCAACATCATGATCAGTACTCATGAAGTGTGTTGGATTTTCTTTCTTCTGTGGGCCCTGTCATGGTTGTAGGATGATACTATGGACACCAGCCTAGAAATTTATGAAAGGCGCAATGCTTTGGACTATTGCAACGTGCCCTCACCTGGTTGCATCAAAACTATGCCAAGTGTGACAGACAACACATCAACATGAACATGGAACTACTTCTTCCAATCTGAAAATACTAATATTGGTACAGTAGCCATATTTCCTTTTAACTTGTCTAAACTCTCCTAAATACTTTCTATCAACTGAAATTTTTTTGTCTTTCTTCAACAGTTTCTCCATTGGAGCAGTTATCTTTGCATTCCCTTTGATAAATTTTCTGTAATATCTCGTGAGTCTTAGCATTGATATGAGCTGCTTGACTGATGTAGGTGGTGGTAACTCTAGAATGATCGTCACCTTTGCTGGATCTATGAAAATTACGTCGTGACCCACTACATGTCATAATAGTACACCAAATGGTGTGTAAAATATACATTTCTTTGAATTTAGTGCGATATGATACTGGAGACAACGCTCCAGCATCATGCGCAGGCTTTCAATATGGTCTCTTACTAGACTAAAAACAGTCCAATCATCAATGTATAATTCAAGAAATTTATGTATAAAATATTTAAAAGCAAAAACTACTATTCTAGAAAAAATAGAAGGAGAATTCTTGTGTCCAAAGGGTATTACCATATACTGATAGCAGCCCCATTATGTAATGAACATCATTTTGTGTCGATCCTCCTTCATGATTCTATCTAGGTGATAACCCGAGAATCCATCAGTAAATGAATACATCTCTTACCCTCTGAAATTTTTAAGTACTTCATCCATGAATGGTGTTGGGAATGGATCGTGCAAGCATGCATCATTGAGTTTTCTTAGGTTGACACAGATCCTGTCTTCACTTGTTGTCTTCTTATCCCCAATCACTATAGGAATGATCCATTCTAATTATTCGACTAGTTCAATGATTCATGCATTGACCATTCGGTCTAACTCAGCTTTCACCTTTTCTTTACACCATGTATTCATCTGATATAGTCACTAATTTACTGGTTTTGCGTCTAGTTTCGGTCATATTTTCATCTCCCCAAGATCTTGTACAACTTCTTCTCTGAGAAGTTGGTAGGAAAAAGATCCTAAAACTCATGCAGCAGATCCGTGATCTTCGCTAATGTTTCCTCATCTCAATAATCCCCAATATTTGCAAACTTTGGGTTTTCTAGCGAACCAATGTTGGATTTCTTAATTTTGTACAGCTTGAGAAATTGTTCACTAGAAATACCACTTCCTTCCATGTCACGCATACCCTTCGAGTATGGTAATTTAATGTTGGTTGGATCATCATCATCTGGTTCCCTTCCCATATTGTAACACGCCATCCAGTGCTAGATCACTACACTGCACTAGTGGGAATCCGCCAGTTCGATAGGGATTTCAACAAATATTTTTTTTTAATCATTTGAAGTGCAACATCGACTATCGGTTGCTCATCAGAAAATTTGAATGTGTGTGTGAATTTATTAATTACCTCCTCCCAATCACGAGCTCTTTGTCAGAAATCCATGGATGTATACCAACTCCTAGGTGTCATTTCCAATGTATGTATGAAATGATGGACCCATTCCTATCACAGGTATTCTGCAAACACCATACGATAGTGATTGAGGTGTTCAACAAGGTTCAATAACCCTGTGTACTTCTGACCCGATGCTACGATTTCTTCGTTGAATATGAATTTCAACAATCTTTTGCAATGTGGCCATTTAGATATGGATTGCTTATGGATACCTCACCATCTAGTGGGCATAGATTTTAGCACATATTCGAATGCATACAAGCATCGTGGTTCTATTACCAGTCCTTCAAACTCAATTAAGAAAGTAAAAATATGAGGTAAACCCTCATATTTGGTTAACTCCCTCGAATGAGTCTCTACCCATTGCAAATACCTCGTAATCTGGGTGTGTCTCCTCATAGATACTTCATGCAGCCTATTTTTGCATTTTTCCAATGCCTCTCTTGAGTATGACATGCATGAGCTAGTACTCTTTCATCTCAGGTTCCCATATATAGTAGGATTTATGTAATCATCTTGTAAAGAAGTAATATTATAAATGTGGTCCAAGTAATTACCTTGTCCTTCACTATAGACTGGTTCGGCATACCTTTTCCCCTCAAGTGGGTCAATATGCTCAACTACCCTCATTTTTTTATCCTCAAATGACATGATTCTTTTCTTAAATTTTATGATTTCCTGGTTGTTGATTTCCCAATCTATCCTAAGAAGCGTGGTATATGGGTTTGTGTCATCGATGATGTCGATAACTTCAAATATGCAAATGTGTGCAACTCCTCAACATCGACAGGGACTTGAATTATCTACCAATCGGTACTACCATCACCTGATTTGCTAGCCTCAACTAGACAATGGATCAGTCCAATCATGGCTTACCCATGCTTTCCCAAGTCTATTGCATCAAAATATTGACGTCCCTAGATCTAGAATAATATAATCCATGTCGTAGTCGACTATCTGCTCAACCATTCTTAACTCACAACCAGTTTTCTATTTCTTTGTTCTAATATGGTTAACTTTTCTTTCAGGTTGCGACTCTAATGGGGTATCTTCTATCAACACTTGTAATTATGCAATGACATCTTTATCTTGGATTAGTGCTAAACAACTTGAAAGGAATGTCTTGAGCTTACTAACCTTTCTTGGAGCCTTCTTCCTGAATATCTGTTGGAATCATTCAATCACCTCCTTGACTTCAAATGAGGTCGATGGTTGTTCAGCCTCTACAAACTCTGGTCGCAGCTCCAAGAATACTTTCTTCTTCTTTTGGACATCGAACTATATTTTCTTCTATGTCGCGAGTCGTATCTATAGTAATTGTATATTTTGTTTCTCTCTCGTTGCAGCACCTCCTCGTGTTACGATAGAAATTCCTAGTTCTATCGACTCAGCAACAATCATTTGAACATTAGGGTTCAATGAGGTGTTAGGAACTCCCCTATTGCAAACTTGCATTTTCACAATCAACTAGGGACATTTTTCCACATTATGATCATGCACTTTGCAACATGAACATGTCTTTGCAGGTTCCTAGAAATCGCTAGCATAATGGCCCCACTTTCCATAGTTGTAGCACATGACTTGACCTCTTCCTCTACCAAATCCTCTTGGGTACTATCCTCTTCCTCTGGAATTTACACCCCCTCTAACAAGAGGGTGATGTTGCTATGGAAGATACTAATTTTGTGGGTATTATGGCTGATATTGTGGATGATGTGCAGGCTGGTAATGTGCTTGCACATTCTCAACCTTAATATGCTCATCATTATTCATGAGGTAGGTGTTTACCATCTTCTCTTTCAAGAGATGATATGCTTTGCAATCCTTCTCATCATGTCCTACTTATTTACAAAATTTACAATGAATATTGGCTAGTGTACTTACAATATTTTGTAGGTATAGACATTCTTCATCACGGTGTCCTCTGGTATGGCATATTCTACACAAGGGTGGTCCTTGGGTATTCAACGGATTAGGCGCACCCGATGAGATATAGTTCATGTACACTGGAAAATTATCCTTGTGGTGTCCTTCTATTTTACACATGTGACACCATGAATCCTCTTGCACTGCTTTTCCCTTCTTGATATCCTAAATTTGTACCATCATATTATCCAACTATGGCTGAATCTACACCATTATTGTGCCACCATCTTTGATCGATGAGGACTCTAGCTTCATCGCTATTTCTAGTGCTTCTCTCTACGACACAATGTTTTGTTGCATCAAAGGGCATCAGATGTGTGGTAACAATGCAGCAATATTTATGACTCTTTGTGCTGCACATCCAACATTTAAAAATTTAATTTGTCCATCATAGTTTTAAACCGTTGGTCAAAATCCCATAAATACTCTATCAGTGATTGTTTTATCTCCTTGATTTCTTTTATGCACTATGACTCAGATTTAGGTTTTCTAACCTCACCAATCATCATGAGTTGGATCTCATCAAGATTGTTCTATGTGTCTCATGATGGTACTATGCAAAAATTCATAAACCAATCGAGCGCACGACCTTGCAGAGTCATAATCATCTGCACTTTCCTTAGGTCCTGATTTTGGACTTGGAGAACCGTCCAAACCCCCTCACGGAGGAACCAATGCTGCTCTAGATCTTCTATTCCATTTCCATCAAATGTATGTAATCTAATATATTCCCCTACCATTGAGTTTTCTTCGGGGTTGTTCAATGGCAGCTATAAAAAAGGTGCGATTCCTTGCACACTAGTCACAACACTAGCACTACCAGTATTCACAATTCTTTCAAGAAATGAGGTTCTAGATCTTACCTTTGGTGATGCTTTGGTGTGGTGTAGTTACTTTTGGACCTTGGTGTCTCCACAGATTCTTCTGATTCTTTTTATCCTTCAAAATTTTGGCTATAGTCTTCGTCTTCATCGCAAGACCCTTCATCTAGCCATGACTCAAACTTGTAGTCACTCCCTCCAAACAGACCAGGATTCTATCTTCCTTCTAGGGTTTTTCTTCTTTTTCCTTACCAAAATCTTCTTCCACTCCTTAGAAATATAGCTTCTAGTTCAGCTCCTATATTTCCTGGAAACATCTAAACTAACCATTTCCCATTTTCCTTACAGGTTTTTTGCAACATATCCTATCTTATGGATATTGGACTCAACTACTCAGCTAAAAAATTCCCTTCTCATAGATGAGCGTTTTTATCCATATGCCTATAGATAACAAGTACCTCCCGTGGGGTTCTTGAAAAACATTTCATTCATCCTCAATATACAAGGATATCATCTCAACAACAAACTCAATAATATATCCTTGCAAAAGAGTGTCAATCCAAAAATCAATAGCTCTAGAGATGGGGTTACTTAGACTTTCTAACTCGTGAATCAGTTGTGCACACCATTCGACAGCTTCCTCTCTTTGAAAGTCTGTCTGTCGATTTTCCAACCTTGACAACCACTCATGCAGCATGAAATGAAACTCAACAAAGAATATTTTCTGAATATCTATGTACATGTATAGGTCCAACAAATTTTATGGGCTCCACCGCGATCGTTCACTCTCTTTTTTTGCAAATGCTAATGTATTAGCCTCCAGCCAATCTTCTATTTCCTTCTTTGTCAAATTCCACAACATTTCCCTTGACTCAAATGATTAAGGGTCTCAACAATGTTAGATGGAATATTTCACCTCCTACAGACAGCAAGGTGTTCCACTGGTCTGAATGGTTCAAATCTAGAACAAATAGAGGACAAAGGTTGAATACTCTCCCTAGACATCGTAGATACCTGGAATGCAATTCTTTGATAGTCACCCTGTGGACCTACAATCAGCTCAACATGAAACAGATCAAAGCAACCAGAGTATAATCTACTAATCTATGTTAGTGACTAAGGAATCCAACAACATACATGTGAAATCAAACATCAACAATATATGTGGGACAGAAATCAACTTGCATTAAAGAAATATGAAGAAGTTTAAAACCAATCCTTAGTGTTGACATCCATCTCCATGAAATCAAGTATTCTCATCCCCATAAGCTTCGACTATAGCTCTCTCTATGCTCTCCAATGGTATGGACCAAGTGATCAATCCAATAGAATAACAATACCTTAAGAGTTCTCCCCCTCAACGATGGCCATAAGCTTGTATTTATAAGGCTAAATGGATAGCATAGGTTGAGAGATTTGTGGGTGAGGTGGCCGCCAAGATCCTAGGATGGGGGATCTCGAGCTAAACAAACCCACAA
This sequence comes from Pseudotsuga menziesii, assembly GCA_001517045.1. Taxonomy (NCBI): domain Eukaryota; kingdom Viridiplantae; phylum Streptophyta; class Pinopsida; order Pinales; family Pinaceae; genus Pseudotsuga; species Pseudotsuga menziesii. The sequence goes on along the minus strand of LPNX010533320.1, from coordinate 43,395 downwards.
CAATAGGGATAAGGGATATCTCGAGGATTATCATCTAGATGCCTTGAGAAGCTTCTCTTTTTCCCTTTTTACCCAGGGTACCACATTTCTCCTTCACCAACAGAGCAGTTCTAGTAATAACCTCTTATGTACCAAGGGCCATAAGCGGTGCACCACTTATGGGAAATAGGGGATGGGCGGCGTAAACAAGGGTATCACTTATGGATAAAGGGTCAAGCGCGGGGATGGGAATTTGTATGAAGAGATTGACAAATGATATGAGTTTCCACTCTAGAAGTTAGGATTCAGGGCAAGTAGGTATGTCAAATGTCTTATCACATGATGGTGACAGGATTTTGGTATAACAGGATGCCCCCCAAAGCATGAGTCTTAGAGGGATACGATAAACGAGAGATTTGAGAGAACAAGTCCTTGCCACGAGGTGAAAATGTCAGCTCGATCAGAGCATGTCATCAAGTAGGCATCTGTAGTACATCAATATGTTGACTCATAGACAAAAGTAACCAAACTCATGGCTGTAGACCAACACAAGGAAAATCCATGAGAGGAATAAACAAGCATGGCTACTAGAATACATCGTATATCCATGTGATAGAGAACTCAAACTTGGACATAGCTACTAGACATACAATGAATATCTATGTCATACAAACACAAATTTGAGCATAGCCATGACCATACAAATGTGGATCCATGCTAGATATACAAAAATCCATTGCAACCTGGGGAAAAGCAATGAATGATTTTAAACAAATACCCAGGGTCTTCGTCTTGTCTTCCACAAAGTATGATTATATCCATGTGATTACAATGATCTGAAGTCAAACATGGTAGAAACCACTTGATTACTGATCAATGATGTGAACCGTTAACAAATGCGAGGGAGATCACCATCAATGTCAATGATTCTCAAGGTGCTCCAGCACAATCTACTGAGTGCGAATAGATGTCCTGATGTCGAACACCCAGTTGATTCTATCGATCAAAGGTCAATGATGTGGACCTATGTCGAGAGCGAGAGAATCTGTCATTAAGGCATACAAATCTCAAGGTACTAAATATTTTTTCTAAGACTATTTCCCAGATGATGAGCTGATGCAGCAGGAATAGTCTCATCGAAGGAAGGCGATGATAAGTCCCACATCGACGACACGAAACTCGGAACATAGTTATGGAATTATGTGAATGTAGTAACCATAAGACTGACTCAAAGATACTGACACAAAAACTGTTCTATATTGCCGAGGTAAAACTTTTTCAAATCCCCTTTGAACATCGAGCAGCACGACAAAAAGACTTGGCAGCATGACTAAACGGGACAGACACACAATTGGACAGTTGACAATGCATTCTTTTGAAATAATAAGAGGATTGACTTGACTCATGAAACTGGATTTTCATGGAGATCAGCTGAATACCCAATTGACTGAAATGATTGTGCAAACAAGTGCCATGTTGAAAGGTAATGACAAACAACTGCCATTATTTGCAAAATGATTCCCTTCCCATTTCCCCCATCATGATTGATGGGTGCCTCCCTTCAGTTTTACGAGTTCAAAGAGGGTAACAAACAATCGATATAGCTTGTCGGAGGACAAGTCCAAAATCATATGTTTTATGAACCTGAGAGAGGAGGGGTTCATTCCCAAAATTGGTCTCTCAATGTTTGATTTAACAAGTCCACTGAAATAAAACTTGATATAGTTCATGTTTAGAGAGTCTGAACGAACACAGAAGAAGACTCCAAAGGGGTCCTTTTTCATATCATTTAGTCCCTAAGGCCCGAAAAAGTGTAAAATCATACCTTAGAGAACTCTTCTAGTCATGATTGGCTGGAGTGTTACTTTTTCATAAATAGTCCTATCCGAACTGAAAAACAGATAACCTATTGCCAGATGAACGACCCTTCAAATACTTTAACGAGCATTTAGAAGACAAGATCGCTTGACAATCTTTTCGTATTTAGGGAGCCTGAAAAGAGTTTAAAGAGGACTCCATGAGGTTTCTTTACATAATGTTATATTTTACGACTTTGGAAAGAATAAAAAATGGACTCAATGACCTTTTTCATATTTAAGGAGCTTGAAAAAGAGGTGAAAAGAGGACTCCATGATCCTTCTTTACATAATGTTGATTTTTACGAGCCTGGAAAGAAACTTGAAATGGACTCATACTTTTGATACTAGATTTTAATGAGCATGACAAAGTTTTGTAATATATGCTCAATGACCTTTTCCATTTTGTGAAAGCACGAAAAAGACATAAACAAACTTTCAAAGCTTCTTACTAAAGTTATTTTATCCTGCAAAAGACTCAAAAATAAGTGTTAAATGACCTCAAAACTAGCATTAGGGATTACGACAGATAAAGTTTGACTAAAACATGATTTTACATCAAAACTATAGCAAGTGAGACCCAAAAATGCCTATTTAAGTCAAGTAAATACTAAAAAATCAAATCATTTCACTATTTACCTCTAGCAGAGAGTACTTGGAGCATTTTATTAGCCATATCTTTCATAGTTGATACTGGGAGTTTCCACTGTCTGTTTTTAGCATCATCAGTTGCAGGTAACAGCTAAGACCCTTATCTTCCATTTCATAGCATTTATTTTGATATTTGGTGGGGTTTTGGGCCCATATCGCAATCCCTAAAACTCAAAATACGGGCACCGCGGATACCCCTTGTGGGATATGTGGTACCACCCAAGAATCGTGCCAACAACACAGTGGATAGGCAGTGCCACCACCTATCTCCAATGGTGCACATGCGATGCTGACCGTGTATAATTTAAACTAACAGTATGGGTAATGTAACTACATTCTTTTGATTTCCAATGATTTAAGGATGATTCTAATGCATACCATTGTTGTTTTTCGCAGGTCTAGGTTGCTCAAAATATGGTGATAGGGAAAGAAACAACTCATGACAATGAGGATGTTGCTTCCAAGAGAAATGCGGGTTGTATTGCCACATTACAGAACTGTGGGCTATTGAAGTTCTTCCGAACCCCAAGCATGTTGTTGCACGAATGGATACTAGAACACATACTGCAAATGTGAAATCCAGAGCAGTAGTACTTCAAGGTGGGGGTTCACATACTTATAGTGGAGGTAGAGGATATATACTTCCTAAATGGTCTATCGAGATGGGGTGCCCCCATCTCATTGACAGGTTCCCGTGTTAGGGACGGGTACATCGGGGAAGAAGATCCCCATCAAGGCAGTGATGGATAGGGCTCTACGGACTGTCCTTTTTACCATGCAGAGGGTGACTAAGAGTTAAGGTGTGCACCAGGATTCAAGAGCACACATGTTGTATGCCATAGAGGCTATGGCACCCACGGTGCCCAACTGGGCGGAAGCAATGCTTCCAATCTTCAAGGATCAGCTGACTAAGTGTCAGTAAGGAGAGATAAAGTAGTTTGTCTTTGGTTCCATCTTATCCTGCTTCTTCTTTGAGTGGGTTCCATAGATGAGGCCACAGGTGACCTTCTAGAGTTTGAGAGCATGGGACCCCCGTATGTTGAGGTGGGTCCAGGTCATGGCTCGCACAAGAGCGGGTAGGGGAAGGGTGAAGTTTGGTGATCCATTATTTAGATGGCTACAGGATTATATCCTCATGGTCAAGGATTATGCTTACTCAAGTATGGACTTCACAGGAGATCCTGACCTACCACTCCCACTTGGCAGACAGTGGGGTGACATCGGTGAGAAGCAAGAAACCCCAAAATGGATGAAATGTTTTTCTGTTTTTTAAAGTTTTATATTTTTTATGTTAAGTGACAAGACCTGTATATTCTCATGCAGATGTTGGAGCAGCGAGACCTGGAGGAGCATCTCCATTGGATTGGCGAGCTGGAGCTCGCTTTGTACCAAAGCGTGATGATATCACCGGGGAGATCGAGGAGAACCTGGAGAGTTTGACTCTGGATATCCCAGATGTTGACATAGATGACCTCCTGATGAGATATTAGAGATCCATAGTGGGAGTATCGGGTTGATTCAGTAGGCTGCTACGTAGGTTAGATATAGCAGTGATGTGCTATCACGAGCACCACTAGTGTTTGAGATAAATATTGAAAGTTGATAGCTTTAGGATTTTGTATGATGATTTTGCATGAAAGCATACGTGCTTTAGAGGAGGTCTCGGGACCTATTTTTTGTAAACCTTTTCATATATACATATATGTGTGTGTGTGTGTGTGTCTCGGGACCTATTTTTTGTAAACGTTTTCATATAGAGAGAGAGAGAGAGAGAGACTTTTCCACGGTTTTTATATGTTTCAAATGGAAAATGTGTTTTCTATGAGTTTTGCATGTCTCTCAATGTTTATTTACAATGGACCATGTTTGATTTACTGTCATGAATGGGAAATATGCTAGCCTAGGATGTAGTTGGCCAATGAGTCAACGACTACATTATGTTCCCTAGGTATATGCCTATAAGTAATAGTTTCGAATGATCTTTCTAACAAATGCACTCTCCGGAAGAGGCGGAGGAGTACCGGGTTCCTAATGGTGTATACATGGTTCAAATGGCGAACCACGAGCTGTGATTCCTTCAAGACGACTAGATCACAAACATCCTGGGAGGCAAATTCAGTCAGAAGACCGATGACTGCTTCATACTCGACGATGTTATTAGTAGCATGACCTATACAAACTGCTCCTGAACTGACCAAATCTTCAGCTAGAGAATAGAGAACCCAAGCAGCCGAGGCGAGATTCAAGGTGTGGAAGTAAGCACCATCATTGAAATTGTAGAAATCCATCTGCATGACCAAAACATGGTATAAACATATGTGGACACAAAGCTCAAAACCATCTTGAAAATACTAAAAGCACACTGAAATCCAATCAATATACATGTATACAAGGTACCACTTAAGAAAACCTAGGCATAGTACCTTTTTAGGTACAACCCATTGCGAGGTTACCCCAAAGGGATTCCATCATAATCAATGAGCTTATAAGCTCCTTTCTCTAACACCTTAGAAATAATGAAAGGTCCATACCACATGGACTCGAACTTACCCTTCCCTAGTTTATGATATCTCTAATCATAAGTCAAGACTAGCTCACCCTCATTAAAGACACGAGGTTGGATGGATTTATCATACTGCTCCTTGACCCATTTCTTATGTTGCTCATTAGCCAAGGCGGCATCTTTGCGAGACTCGTCAAGTTTATTCAAGTATAAAAATATTTCTTTCTTTGTGGAAGTGTCTGGGAGAAGTTCAAAGGAAAGTTGTAAAGATGGAATTTGACATTGGCTGGGTAAGACAGTTTCAAGTCCATAGATAAGCTGAAATGGTGTGAAACCAGTAGATGTTTTCACAAAAGTTTGATAAGCCCAAAGAGTGGAGAAAATAAGGTGGTGTCAGTTGGATTTATGATCTCCAACCATCCAATGAAGCATAGTTTTCAAAACTTTGTTAATGGCCGCTGCCTAACTATTAGCTTGTGGATAATAAGGCATAGAGTTTTCATGGTGAAACCCTAGCTTAGCACTCATTTCCTCCATCATCTAATTATGAAAATGGGATCCATGATCAGTAATGATGGACTGTGGAACTCCAAATATAGCTATGATATGATTGAACAAGAACAAAGCAACAGTCTTACAATCTTCCACATATGTAGGCATGGCCTCAGCCCATTTAGTGAAATAATCAACGGCTACGATGAGGTAACCATGCCCCCCGACTGAGGTAGGATTACAATGCATGAAGTCAATCCCCCATTTGGCCAATGGGCCAATGGAAATGATGGGGTGTAGAGGAGTAGGATGGGTGCGCTTATTAGGATGGAAGTGCTGACAAGGTGGGCATTTCTTAACAGCCTCATGACAATCTTTGAAGATAGAAGGCCAGAAATAGCCAACGCGGAGGATTTTCTGGGCTATAACCATCGCAAATAAATGACTGCCACATGCTCCAGAGTGGAAATCATTCAACACAATTTCAGCCTCGTCATGAGTGAGGCATCGTCGGAGAATAGAGTCAATCCCACTTCTATACAAAGTATCATTCAGGATGAGATAGTATTTCGCATGGTGACGGATACGGCGACGATCATCATGGGATAAATGTAGCTGAAAATATTGTGTCTAGATATATATAATTAAATCCCCATACCAAGGATTAGTAGTTCTTATCAGGAACAAGAATTCATCCAGAAATGATAAACTGGGCTCAGATTCAATCGAAGGACAGGTAAGATCACACATAAGCTCCGCAAAGACCACAGATTTCTTTGATGTATCCTTGGAAAACTCTAGATGTAGTACAGGATGTAGTACTTGCCCCTGAGCACCTGACGAGTCAAGATGTAGTACATCGGGTTCTGGTCTGCCAATACGGTGGTAGTGTGGAGTAGAATGTAATGACGAAAATTTTGTACAGCAATGACCATGGCCAATGCTAACTTTTCCACATGTGAATAACAGGTTTCAGAATCCAGGATATTCTTAATGGCGTAATAAATCATGTGCTCTTGACTGTGGAGATTGTCCTGGGCTAAAACCATAGCGATGGTAGTAGCAGAGGCAACAATATACAAAAGAAAGTAATTTGAATAATATGTGGGGTGTATCATGAGTGAATGAGTCAGAGCATGCTTAAGATTATCAAAAGCACGTTGGTCCTGGTCATCCCAGAAGAATGGGGTGTTCTTCTTAAGGAGACGCATATAACCATGTGTTTTCTCTACAAAATTGCACACGAAACGATGGAGAAAGTTTCCCTTCCCCTGCAAACTTTGGAGTTCAAGGAGATTAGTTGGGGCAAGTAGATCAAGAATTGAACCAATTTTTAAAGGGTCTATCCAGATGCCATGTTTTGATACCACAAAACCTAGCAGATGTCCTGTCTTAATGGAAAAAATACATTTATGTGGGTTGAGCCATATATTATAATGACAGCATCTCAGGAATATCTCTCAAAGATGACCAAGGTGGTCCTCCCACTGCTGTGAATGAGCAGGGAGGTCGTCAAGGTATGGTTCAACAATGTGTTTGACATCATGAAACACATAGGACATCGCACGCTGGAATGTAGCTCAATCATTTTTCAGGCCAAACGGTAACTTCTTATATGCAAAGGTTTCCCATGGGCAAATGAATTCCATCTATGCTGATCAGAGGGTAATATCTCAATCTGATTATAGCCAAAGAAGTCATCCATGAATGAGAAGATGACACTTCCAACACAGTTGTCGATAGTCTGATCGATGTGTGGGGTAGGAAATTTGTTCTTGGGACAAGCTTTATTTAAATCCCTAAAGTCAATGCAGACTCTAATGGTGCCCTGATTTTTATTGACAGGGACAACGTTCGATACCCATTTGGTTAAGGGTACAGGATAAATAAACCCAACTTTCAGAAGCTTCTCAATTTCAACTTTAATAGCTACGGCCTTCCGAGGATGGACTTGTCTAAGTTTTTTCCTAACAGCCTTAGCCGAGGGATAGGTTTTAATCTCGTGGACCACAATGGAAGGGTCAATCCCCAGCATCTCTTTATATGACCAGAAAAAAATATCACGAAATTCCTTAAAAAGTGCCTTATATGCTTCATATTCATCTGCCGAGCAGTTCTTCCCAACATGAACATGATCAATAACATCAGGCTTAGCTAATATGTCAATCGGATTCATCTGAGTAATGTTGCAAAGGTTTCATTCAGAATCTATATCTTGAAAAAATATAAGACTTTGTGGAACGTTGACAATATCAGTAGGAAACAAGGATGCAAAATCATGGCTAACCGAAGTGGTGTTGGGGAGGAACATAGATCTATGATGGTGATCCTCCCAAATGGGCACATTAGTATTCATGATCTCTATAATGGACTCATCGAAAGGAAAAGTCTTAGAGAGATAGTCTAGAACTGGAAGAGAAGGTTCTAACCAGTACGGTAAATCGTAAGGGTTTGAAGCCACTAGATGAAGGTCATCAGTGTGATCATCAGAAAAGGTTTGAATGGTGTCATACATAGCTTCATGTGGACTCAACAAGATGGACTCAACAACATTTTTTCCCTTAAGCTCATAATCAAATGAGGCGATCATATGGACTGTCGTGGCATCCGTGCTAGGAGGAGTGGATGGAAAGATCCCCATAAGGGATAAATCCTTCAACATGCCTACCCCAATGGACTGGTAAGGAGGAGGATACCGGCCTAACATGGGGATGTTATTAGCCATGGAGGAAGTAACATCCAGCGTACAGAAATCAAGATGATCAATAATAAAAATTCTCCCTAGATGCAGGAATTGGACTGTTCGAAACACTGTTGAGGAAACAGTAGTCATGGCATAGAACCAATTCCTTCCTAGAAATAAGGTTGTAATCTAAAGGGGAATCTACCACTTCTACTTGGATGGAAATGGTTTTTCCCGCTAGCTCGACCACTAGGGCTGATATGTGACCATGGGGTTGGAAACCCCGTTCGTCAAAGGCTTTAAGGGTCGTAGGTGATGTGACAAGCTCAGGAGAGCCAAGAGCTTTCCAACAAGTCAAAGATAACACTGAGGTCGAAACTCCTTCATCTAGTACTATTCAAAAGACTTTCTTTCCCACTAATTTCATAATGATCTGAAAAACAAGTTTATGTGGTAATATAGGTTTGTAGTTCTCAACATTGAAATGAATCAAGTTAGTGTTATCTGGGTCTAAAGCTCCTAATGCAGTCAACAAGTTCTTGCGCTGTGTGGGGAAAGTTTGGAGCACTTCTAGGGTAGACATCGCACAAGGTACCTGAGTGAGATATTCAACTACATTATAAAATTGAGAAGCTTGGGCATTAGGATTAAAGATAGCCTTTTGAAGAGTACTCTTAGGTGGGAGAAAAATCATGTTGAGAGAAGGATTCTTGATAGATAAGGGGATAGTAGATGAGGATTCTGGAGAACTAGTAGAGGGAACTTTCCCTAAAGAATATTAATCTTCTTTCTTGTCTACAGATTTATCATAATTCTGAATTTGAGTTTGCAGATGGATGGTATCTGAGGACATCATACGAATTTCCTTTGACGAACTAGAGTTACCCTGATTAGACATATGGTCTATCAGTTGTTGTTGAGAGGGAAAAGGATCCATAAGTACTACAAGTGCAGGATTGGACTTCAAAAACTGGGAGATTTCGTCTCGATAAGGACACTCCTTTGAAAAATGGTCACCACCACATAGCAGATAGGGATATTTTGCATTCCTTTTCCCTTTGTCGTTATCATTGTTGGTTGGTCGTGGATTCTCCTATTGGTTTGTAGGTTTTTTATTTCTATTTTTACCTTTCTTTTTATTACCCGAGGTTTGAGTACTTTGAATAGAATTGACCTCGACGGAAACCTTAGGATTTGAAAGAGTAGGGGTGGCAATTGGGTTTTTCTTGGCAGGTTTCACTGCGGACGGAGACTAGATTGAACCAACAATCCCATCAACAAGCACTTCTGTTGGTGGCTAGGCAGGATCAATGCTGGGGTGAGGAGCTTGAGGAATTAGGTCATAAAGAGTTCCAGACTAGGAATAGACCAAGTCTAGGTACTGAGCCTGACTAATTGCCTTCTCTTCGGTAACGGCACCACCCATAGCCACATCTCAGGCAATAGGAGGCAACAAGGATTTAGTGAACTAATTAGCTAGTAACTGATCTTAAATACGGGCCTTAATAAGCCTTCTTCACCTTCTCCACTCATGAATATGATCAGAAATGTGGGTGGAGGTGTTCTGCCATAGAGAAGTTAAAAGATCAGTGCTCGTTTCATAACGAATAGGGAGCTGAAAGTGTGTAAGAAACACAGTTGCCAATGAGCCAAAATCCACAAATGAATGTTGTGGGAGTTCAATGAACCACTTCGCGGCTGTACCGGTCAAAGTTCACTAAAAGAGTCGTAACTGAATGGAGTCATCCATGAGGGAGTTTGAAGAACACCACAAATTGAATGTCATCACATCATTCTTCGAATCGTCTCCTTGCTTCCCATCGAATTTCAAAATGTCTGATGGTAACTTTACCAGAATGGGAGGTCACGAGGGATTATGTTGAATGGGGTCACTGATCAACTTGGAAAAATCAGGTAAGTCCAAAGTTGCTAGGAAAGGTAACTTTTGGTTGGGCTGAACATACTGGTAATATTGATATGGCATATAATTACCAGTAGGACCATAAGTAGACTGATAAATAGGTTGTTGTGATGAAGAACTACTGGAAGATCCACCCGCATGGGGTTGATTTCTCAGATTAGGACCGCTAGGACCACTACGGCCTCCAGGAGGAGGGCCACCAGGGCCACTGGGACCACCAAGTTCACCGAGACCACCAGGACCACCAAGACCACCAGGAGGCGGACCATCAGTCCCTCCGAAGCCCCTAGGAGGTGGTAAACCTCTAGAGCCATCGAAACCACTAGGAGGAGGGCCACCAGACCATCCAATACCAAAAGGTGGAAATCCACTAGGTCCCCCAGGACCACCAAGGCCACCAAGACCATCAGGAGGAAAGTTTCTATATCCTTCAGGACTGTTAGCCCCCTTAGGGGAAGGACCTCTAGGGCGGTCCTCCGGCACCTCCCGCAGTATGTATAGGTATCCCCCCCATAGCTGGCTTGTAATACCAGTTGGGTTTCCCCTATGGCATAAAAGGATTATGAGGGTATGGAATTCTTATAGGATTATGTGGATGATTAATATTACCTATGGGTATTTGATAACCATAACCTCTAGATGATTGAATGGTTACAGGTTGTGCCCCGGAGGGTTGACCTAAACTGGATGGGGGATTAACCACATTAGTATGGGTGGGAGGGAAATAAACTGTAGATGATTCTATGTTAGAGGTCTTCCCTTGACTAGGTACAATTTCGGTGTCAAATAACGCAGGTCGTGCCGGGGGTTTCCCCCGAGCACTAGAAGGTATTAAAGAAATGAGAAGTGAAGGTTGGGCCCTAGGTGTAGAGGACCTAGGAGGATTAGGAACAAACATAACATGAGAGGTGATAGGGATGGTAATTTGACATGGTTTTTGGGTTGTTATTGGACGATCTATAATTGGTTCAATGGGTCTCATAGAATCGTCCAGTGAATGATATCCCACATTAAGAGATGTGGAACATGATGGTGTCAAGCCTAATAGGTCATTGATCTACTTGTCAATATCCTGTGCATGGAGAATGGAAGCATGATATTGCCTATGTTCTTCTTCATCTTTAGAAGATTTTACATGTCACGTCCCCATTGCTGCAATAGGCAAGAAGGACGCGACTACACGCTTATTCGGACTGGGCTAACCGCCCATGAACATGTACAGGCATGAAAATTACATAAACTGAATGCTGCCAGGAATGCATTATGGTAAACCATGCACAAATGCCATTGTTTAACACGCACAGATGCATTCATTTAACATACACAGCGGAAACATCATCATTTCTACAGCATTCATACAACATGCTCATTTCATTTTAATTAACAGTAATTATAGAATTACAGAGGTAAAATGCACATGATTACTTATCTTATGAAATCTTTGCTCCGCAACTAGCTACGTCGCTGTAACGTTCCACCCAACCGTAGGCCAGCGTGCTCCTCAATCTCTCAGCAACGCTGCCACCCCCGAGCTGGGCATGATTTTCCAAGGAATAAGGGAACTAGAAGGCTTACACATAGCCAGGATACATAAAAACACACAGCCAAGCCAACAGAGTTGGGTTTATCAGGCCATTAAGGAGTTGATGAAGGCAATTTGCTAAGCTGGTGAGCTCATAACAGAGCCAAGAACACCTACACCGGAACTAGCCTGACCTCTAAGACACCCATCCAAACCCAACACAAGGAATCAGTCCCTTCTCTGCTACACAGTCCCTCAGGCCCTGCATTCCCTTCCAGTGCTATTCAGGGGGGATGGAGAAGAAGGCCAGCCCTTCTAGATCTGTCTGTGTGGTTTCTAGCACCAGGTTTATCAAGCAACCAAGCCACACCCTTACTCCTCACATAGTCCAAAGACCAACAATTGCACTCAAGCAATCAATTCAGCTCTCACAGCATAAACAGGGAAAAATGAATTACACAGCCCCAAACGTAACAGCAAAAACGGCTCACAATATGGGGAAAAACACACAGCTCTGAAGCTTATCAGTGAGCACAACTCTCAGCAGGGAAAAACTTCCCAAATAGCCGGTGCGTGAGGCCAATAGTCGCTGAGACAGCCAAAAACGTGAATGGCCCTTCACAGTCATGGTAAAAACACATGAAATCACAAAAACGTGAATGGAAAAATACACCAGCAGCTCCAAAAACGTGAGGAAGACAACCCAGTTCCTAGCACTACAAAAACGACCTCCCATCCATGGGAAAAATGAAACTAACAGCCAAAATCATGGAAAGAAAGACACAGGAAAATCTCCAGCTGCTCCCAAAACGTGAGGAAACTGAAAAATGTGAATGCATAGCAAAAATGGCATACGTTTTTGGGCATTTTCCTTGCCAAGGAAGTCAGAACACATTTTTCCAAAATGGTTCTCTGCCCAATTCAAATTTTGGTTGCCCATACTCTTCCCATCCATGCAATAACTAACTCAACCACATTCTGGCCGAAATAAATGATTGGAGAAAAAGACAAGAAAGGTAGTTGACAGCTTGGTGGGTTTTCTCATAGACATTTGGCTTTTCCCCATTGGCCCATAGGTTAAATATTTCACCTCCCTTATCCTTAGAAAATCATGCCCCATTCGATTTGGTTGCCGCGACCGTAGCTGGTTGTGTCCATTAATTAATTATGATGCATATTTACATGACGGCCAACATATTATATGCCGCATGCTGCGATATACCATTGGTGGCAATTTTACATCCCAAAACACAGCATAACTGATCAATGGCGGGGCCTTGGCCTTTAGCTCCATACCATGATCATTTACAATTTATATATACATCATATACATCTAGTGCAACGGGGTCAAAACCGGGGCATTACATTACATAGGTGCCAAATGAGGAAATGGCCTGACCTACAGTGGTGTCCCAAAATGGAGCATTGAGACCAAAATCTGGGTGAGCAGTATCATCAACATGTCCTTCCATGGGAGAATGGAATGAGGAATCTCCCCGAGAAGGCTGTTGGACCAAGGGAGGCAAGTGTGAAGAATATGGTACTCCACTTTCCACAACCACATTATCTCCCACCTAGGAGGTGGTAGCAGCTCCTTGGTCGATAGCTTCCATAAATCTTGAACCAGGAATAAAATCAGGTGGCAAGCCCCGTACTCTTCTGGACTATCTTAATTCATCCACCTTGTGTAGTTCCTAACTAACCTAGGGTCTAAAAATATAGAAAACACACCGAAAAACTTCCCTACACAGGCTATAGGTCAAAGCAATCAAACTTAAAATGATAGGAGTTCAAAAAGTCAAGTCTCTCGCTAGGATTATCAAGAAGGTTCCACTCACGATATACCTCGAGGGTACATGCATAGTAATCTCCCTCAATGCTATTTTCGGTGTATGGCTCCAAAAAAGACAGCCAAACAGATTTTCTCAGATAGATAAGGTACCCTAGTGGGGTCTCCCCATATACTCAAGGTATGTGGGAGCTCAAATCGGTAGTAGTGCTATATAATTCATAACTATACACAAGGCGGCTTCTGATATACAATTGAGTACGTGAAGTACCTTTCTATATACCTCAGGGGTACGTGAAAGGTCGTTTGATATACCGAAAGTGCATGGAAGAACCGCGTGAGTCCCGGGAAGTAATGCTAACAAATAACGATAGCTCCTACACTTAACGACGCCCGAACACGTCTCTAACCTATCACTCAAGTTACTATGTAAATTTTAACCTACAACTACCGTTAATTTTAACTTGTACGGTTAGGTGAATGCATGGTTTTTTGACGAAAACATTAAACCATGTAGTATGCTTGTGCAAAATGTTCACTTTACCGTTCAGTATGCCTACTTACGGGAGGGAAAGAGAGTGTTTTCCTTCTATTTCAAAAACCAAAAATACTTCCACGCAACAGTCATGAACATCAATTCAAAGACAAGAAATCACTTTACCAAACTAATTTCTCTTTTCCAAAAGAAAAAAGAAGGGGAAGAATCTCTTTTCCTAAAAGAAAAACAAGAAGCACACCTATATGCAAATGCACTCTATTTTTTAAATTTTCTCAAAACATAAGCAAATCTAACTTAAAACTACCATTTTTTTAATTTTGATCAAGATAGTTCTAAATGCATGAGAGATGAAAGATCATAAAGGTCCTGAAAGCTTGTAAAGCAAATAAAAAAACCAATGTCCAACGCTCAATGATGATATCCTAGTCTTAGTCAAAAAAAATTCTTTTTTAAAGGAAGGAAAAACAAGTTTACTATGCAAATAAGAAATGAAACCTAGAAGCTAATATAGTGTTCTTCTTTTAGTCTATGTAGCAGAAATGAAAAGAGATTTTAATAACACCCTAAGATTTTCAGAAAATAAGAAATCCTTTCGTAAAGACAACCAACAAACATAGAAGCGGATGAACAATCAAAAGACCTAATCAAACTTTTGAAATTCCACTCAAATCAATCGTAAACCATAAAATTATTAAGCCACAAACATTAGATTCAGTAACACAAGTCTGATAAGCATAACTAAAAGCAACAAAATGCAATTTTTTGTGAAGTAAAATAAGGACAAAAGGATTTGGAATGATGGCTACCTGGCACTGTGCTTCTCAGGTGTTGAGAGAGCATTTCCAAGACAGCACCGCTTCTTGCCAACAGGTTACAAGCACTGGCACCGCATACTTCCCACTTTGTTTAGGCGATCGCACCAAAGTCTCATACACAGCATAGGCATGGTTCCCTATAGATGACCAAAACACAAGAAGAACGATGGATCAAGTCAGAAAACGACTAGATCAGGAAAAACACTGTTGAATTGAGTATGAAAACAGAGCATAAAAGATCGAAATAACTCAGATATGAATAGATCTGGAAGTTTCAAACCCAAATGAAGAAATTCAAAAAGTAGATCCGACTGAAGAGAGTTGAAGAAGAAGCCTGGATTCAGACAAGAGTTGTAGACTTAGGAAGATCACAACAACTGATATAATCAATCCCCAGTGGAGTTGTCAGATTTGTTAGCTGTAATATTTCATCTCCTATAGACAGCAAGGTGTTCGACTGGTTTGAATGGTTAAGATATAGAACAAATAGGGGAAAGAGGTTGAAGACTCTCCCTAGACCCCATAGATACCTGAAATGCAATTCTTTGATAGTCACCCTGTGTACCTGCAATCAGCTCAACAAAAAATAGATCAAAGCAACCATAATATAATCTACTAATATATGTTAGTGACTAAGGAATCTAACAACATACATGTGAAATCAAACATCAACAATATATGTGGGACAAAAATCAACATGCATTAAAGAAATATGAAGAAGTTTACAACCAAGCCTTAGTGTTGACATGCATCTCCATGAAACCAAGCATTCTCATCCCCATAAGCTCAAACTCTAGCTCTCTCTATCCTCTCCAATGGTATGGACCAAGTGATCAATCCAACAACATAACAATACCTTAAGATTTCTCCCCCTCAACCATGGCAATAACCTTGTATTTATAAGGCTAAATGGATAGGGTAGGTTGAGAGATTGCTGGGTGAGGTGGCCTCCAAGATCCTAGGAAGGGGGATCTTGAGCTCAACAGACCCACCACATTAGGGATAAGGGATATCTCGAGGCTTATCACCTAGAATCCTCAAGAATATTCTCTTTTTCCTTTTTTACCTAGGGTACCTCCTTTCCCCTTCACTAACAGAGTGGTTCTGGTAATAACTGCTTATGGACCAAGGGCCATAAGCGGTGGAACCATTTATGGGAAACAGGGGATGGCCAGTGCGAACAAGGGTACCGCTTATGGATAAACGGTTAAGCACAGTGCTGGGAATTTGTATGAAAAGATTGACAAATGATATGAGTTCCCACTCCAGAAGAACGAATTCAAGGAAAGTAGGTATGTCAAATGTCTTATCACATGATGGTGATAGGATTTTGGTATAATAAAAAACTAAACCATTTGTTGGAAGAATTTCCTAACAGTCATGACCAGGTTCAACACAACAAATAACATGAACAAAACACCCAAGATATCGACCCGACAGAGCAAGCCCACTCAGCAACACCTGCGAAGCAGGCACAGTCTCTCTCGAGATATATCTCAATGGGAAACTGCCAGAACCATCTTTTTGTAGTTAGGTTGAGGGTTAAATCCTTTTGGCACATAGCCAAGATGCTTGATAGAGTTGAAAGGTTGGATCCTTTTGCTAACTCTACAGTAGCACAATAGTAAGGCACAACCAACCTTACAACTTATCATCTCAACAACGCGCAAAACCATCATGCGACATAGAGTCTCCCTTGGAACTTAGCAACAACTAAATTGAAATAATACATATTGTTTTCAATAATGCTGGTCATTCACGTATTCAAATTATTTCATTAACAAAAACTGAACTTGAACTAATTCGCGATGCTTTCATTATTATTGTTCATTCATTCATTCAACATCTCTTATTAACAGTGTGACATTCATTTAAATAATAACCCTAATTAATGCAATATAACCAATAACCAATCACAACCATTCAAAATTCACATTCATTTGACACAAGATATAACGTGAAAACCCAATCGATAAAAGCCACCAAGGTGCTTGTCATCTGGCATGAGGAATATATTGCACCTTGCAGTCTATGACTTGATTGCAAAATGTTTTAGATGTGTCTTTTCAGATTAGACTCTTTCTTTCTCTCATGCTCTCTTTTTTTATTTTTCTTTTCTTTTATCTACTCTTCTACTCTCCTAGCGATCTGCACATGGTGTCGATCGACCCTTCTAAATACTATCTGCACACGCAGTTGTAGAATGACTCCTTATACACTACTAATCAAAACCCTTCAGCAAAATGGGTTTCGTGGCTCAATGACCTTCTACAACTCTACTATCAAGATTCTTTGAGCCTCCTTCAAACTATTATCAATTATTTTACAACCCTTATACAAAACGGGTTCCTCTTATTTATAGCCTCTACAAGACCGTGCAGGGTGAGCTATATACAATTCATCTATTATAAGTCATAATCAGCTTTCCAAAATGGTTACAAACTGACATTGGATGACACACATTGACTCAAACAGCTATCGACCTCACTTACAAGATTCCTTCATATGTGCGACTTCCACCATATTTCATCGACTTCAGTAGCCATGATCTTCTTGACCTGTCTCTTTCTGGTCGTTATCTTTTTGCATGCCCGCAGATTTGCTTTTCCTTCATCGCACTAGTCCTTGTCGCAACATTCTCTAACTTGTGCTTCCTTTCCATCCTTTGCTCTCCTTTTCTTTCCTTCTGTGTCGTGTGCTTA
Source organism: Pseudotsuga menziesii (assembly GCA_001517045.1). Classification (NCBI taxonomy): domain Eukaryota; kingdom Viridiplantae; phylum Streptophyta; class Pinopsida; order Pinales; family Pinaceae; genus Pseudotsuga; species Pseudotsuga menziesii. Next base: position 25,983 of record LPNX010533320.1, on the reverse strand, counting down.
CTTTTACCTCTTGCGCTTGTGCTTCTATTTCTTCCATGTTCTCTTTCCTGGCCCAATAGTGGGATGTTATCATGGGGTACCTAAGGAACATAAGCATTAAAATTAATGAAACATGTCATGAAGGATGTGATTTCCCTTGGAGAAAATTTTGAAAGTTGTCCCATTGATTAGAAAGAAACATGGAGGCTCAACTTCTCCATTTGTCTCTGTAAGAATCAATGGCTTTATTTTTTTAATTCTTACAAATTTTCTTAGTGGCGGATTGGGGAGTAAGGTATTTTTAGGCCCTGAAGAGAGGAATGTTGGTGATTAGGGGAGAGGAAAAACATAACTCATTTGGGATTTCTGGGCGAGATCCCAATGCTTCATGTCAATGTAATTTTTTTAGTTTGATATAGATCCCATAAGCGTCCTTTCATCTATGCTTTCAACCTAGCATGTAATTTCCATTGTGATATACACCTTTATTATAATGGTCTACGTTTGAATGGTTGAATGCATTATTGTATTTTATATGATTTATTTTATAAATATCTGGGAAGACCGTGTCCATAATTTTCATCATCTTTGTTTTGTTATGTAACCGTTTTGATCATGGCCATATCTATATGTCTTTTGGTTGAGTTAATATCTGTATGCATTTTGTACAGATCATTCTTTGTATGTGATTTCTTTTACAAAGATCTTGGAAGACTGTGTTCACAATTTTCATCCTCTTCTTTTTTTTGTCACAATTTCGATCATGGTCATATCTATATGTGTTTTGGTTGAGTTAAGATCTGTATGCATTTTGTAAGGATCGATCTTTGTATATGAGTTATTTTATAAAGATATGGGAAGACCTTGTTCACAATTTTCATCATCATTGTTTTTCTATGTAACATTTTTTATCATGGTTTGATCTATATCTGTTTGGGTTGAGTTAAGATTTGTATGCATTTTGTACAGATCGATCTTTGTGTGTGATTTTAATGCTGGGATATTGAATTCTAATTGCATTTTGACTGTATGTTAGCTTCCAATTTCAAGAGAAGGTTTTTGTGTTTTCACTTCAATAATGTGTCCTTGCATGTTAGGAGCACTTGCGAGGAAGGAAAGAGGCTCAGACCCCTCCTAGGTCTGCGTCTTAGAATTCCCAATGGTAAACCAAAACCCAAAACCCTTGATCTGGTTTTATTTTTGTATTTCAAAGAATTTTACCCACATTGTTAAAAAATTTAGTGGGTTTGTTGTAGGTACTATTTTCCTAAGAAAAAGGTGCCCATAAGGGAGAAACCACTCCATCTTTATGCAAGATAAGTTTAAATTTTTATTTTTAAACCCCGAGGGTTTAAGCTCTAATTTACAGAGGTATTTACAATCTCTCTTCTTCAAATTGTTTTTATCTACATTAAATCTTGTTTTAATACTTGCATTAGTGTTGTGGGTGCCATCATGGATGTACTTACCACCACTTTGCTTACTCTGTAATCAGAAGTTGTTAGGCTTTAATGAATGATGGTGGATGCCATCATGGATGGTCTTACAACCACACCTTGTATCCATACACCAATTTTGATATCGTTTAATGTATAATGATTTGATACAACACTAAAAGGTCTTTGCATTTTCGGTGGAATTCCTGTCACAAACTAAATTGTGGTTATACTTGTATATTTCTCTGTTCTAACCAATGCATTTCTAAGTACATCATGTCATCTAAATATATATTTGATTTTGAAAATATTACTTGTGTTTTTCATTGCGTAATCAATGGTTGCAATATGAATGGGATTACGGCCATAGGGTTGCGAGATCCTAATCTTTTAACCTTGTTATTGTTTAATTTTTAAATCTTATTACGACCCGTAAGATCTTACGATTTCTGTGGAGTAATTTTTTCATTAAAATCGTGGTTAATTGATATAATGCATGCATTTGGTTTGGATTCATTGTAGATATGGTTACTCTACTTTATTAATACTTTGTTGTCATCTTAGATGGGATTATTACAGGTCTTTGGAAAGGTCACATATTCATTGCTACGAATTATAGGGCATCTTGATTTAAAACTATAATTTGGATTACTATGGATACCTTAAGTTTGGTTATTGATTGTTAGCTTTAATGAATTTGATAGAATATTTGTAGATCCCTAAATGATTGTTTGAATATGTTAGGTATATCATAACTCATATAATCCAGTATGTGACTGTATTTTCANGTGTGTGTGTGTGTGTGTGTGTGTGTGTGTGTGTGTGTGTGTGTGTGTGTGTGAGAGAGAGAGAGAGAGAGAGAGAGAGAGAGAGAGACTGTAGATATTTATGATTCTTTAATTAACAGTTAGCTAAGTTATAAATTGTGAATGTTTTGTGTATCTATATTTATAGTTTTTATAAATAAATTAATCTCACATTATTTAATTAGATTTCCTTGATCCCAATCTGAACATTCTTGATTTGGTATTGTGGTTTAATAAATAATTTAATTGATATCTCTGTATCTTAACCTGACAGGGGATACATCCTGTATACAGTAATTTCAATTATTGTCTAGATTCTGACTCTATATTGTTTAGTATTTGAAACATGTTAACTTAACTACCTTAATGGTAATTGAACTAGATCTACGACATACAAAAATAAAAGAACATAAATAATTCACATATATTTAATCATTTAGGAAAGAAATTGAATCTACATTAGAAAAAATCATCTAGAAATCCTTAACTTGGGTATGGATGCACGATCTAAGAAACCTTACTAATCAAATCTAATCATTCATAGGTATAAACAAAAGACATAAACAGATCTAGAGTCGATATAAAAAAAAGATCTAGAATCGATACATGATATATAATTGTTTAATAAGAATGTGTAAAATATCTATGTTTATGATTATAGTTGCAAATACATATTTAAAATAAACATCCTTATGTAATTATAACATAGAATAAGAACGTGGAACCACTGTTGAGAAAACAAAATGGAATATTCGTCCCCCCCAACCAACTTCTAAAGTAGCCAAGTTACTTGCTCTAGAACCCCCGAGCCTGTTCATTGAACCACAAGAGAAAAATCCACTTAATGCGCCATCTCATGAATTATCAGATTCAATCCTTGTCAAATTCTATCGTCCTACTTGCTAAAGGACATACTATTATATAGTATTTTTCCTAGGACTTGGTCATTTATGAGCCTTCTTCTCTTTAACACTCAACTAGGAGTTGTGACCTGATTTTGGGGAAAATCCCTCCTACACCTTGAGTTCTCACTAAACAACTACAACCACTTGTATTTTCCTCTTGTCGGTCAAGAAACACTCTTCAACAGGAATTCCACTGATGTCTCCTTCAGTATATTTTATTAGTAAAATAATAATTCATTACATTTGTTTTATTTTTGTCTTTATGTCAAAAATATTTAGAATAATAAATAAAATATATCATCAGAAATTAATAATAAATTATAAATTTTAGGTGCATTACACTAATTATTGAGATCCCTTTGGAAATTTGCTTTTAACTTTAACATTAAAACTTAATCACTTGGAATTCAATCAATGTCCATTTCACATAAAGGAATAGCCTTATCATTTAGTGACTATTTAGATTCCATCAAGAGAATATCAATCTCATATTTGTAACATATCCTGAGAATACATGAAAACAAGTTGGGATAAAAGCTTCTCTTTCTTTACATATGTCCTTATGTAGGGATAATAGATCATTATGTAAGACAAGCATCGTGCAATGTTATCAATATCATATCATCTTTATATAAGATCACAAATGTATTAACACAATCTAGGTTAGATCACAACCTTAGATATGTGGTCAAGTTGAGTTCATGGATAAATTTTAAGCTATGAACTTAGACTACATTGATCAATGCAGCACACAACCTTTTACAAGATAATAAACCTAGAAGGTATTTTGATCATGCAACCCCATGGTCAAGTCACTTAGAGATTTAGATTTCTTCTTACTTAACTCAGAAATACATACCCAAGTTAATCTTATTTACTTGACATATAACCTATAAGGGATCAAGTTCACAATTTTGATGTCATGTTTAGAACATGAAGCAATATATGCATACATCTCTATTTCCATCCAACTCATGTGTGTGTATGGTCGTCCACCTTTAATTAGAAATATCATTTCTCTTAAACTCTTCTTTGCCAACTTGATGAACTCTGCCAAGGATCTCTGAGATCAAGTTTGGCTAGTACTCAAACCCTTACCTTAGGATTTATGTAGACTCCGATAGGTTGTAAAATCACAGTTAGCTACAAACCTGGTTGTGATACCATGTTAAAGTTTAGGGTTATGTTAGGGTTTGATATAAGAAAATTCAAACATGGATACTTCAATGCATAAACAAAAATAAATAAATGGAAAAATACTACTGTAATAAATTCAAACGTAATTTTCATCTTTTTCAACTTTAACACTCAAGTGGTCACTATGTTAAAGTTTGGCCCTAAAATGTTTTACCAATTACAATGTAAATAACATATATTGTAATAATCATGGGGGCATCACTGAGGGACCAATATGATAACATGTTCATTCATATTGGGGGGTAAAAAATTAAAAAACTTCAAACCAATAAATTGATGCTATATTAAGGGTAAAACGGATTAATTTTTTTATTATATAAATACCTAATATGTTAGGACCTTTTTAATTGGAAATTTTTGTCATGCCTTTTTTATATGCATGCATAGGGTTTTTGTGGTTTTGGTGGGTTTGCAATGTTGGAGGAGGGCACACACAGGATTTTTCTAGTTTTGGTGGGTTTGCAGTGTTGGAGGAGGGAACGCATAGGGTTTCTCTAGTTTTTGTGGGTTTGTAGTGATGGAGGAGCGCACACATAAGGTTTTATGGTTTTTGTGGGTTTTCAGTGTTGCTTTGATTTTCGTGTTTTTGCAGTGTTGCTAGGTTTGGAGCATAGGGTAGAATTGTTTTTGGTTGTGTTTTGGGAGTAGCATAGCCTAGTTTTGTTTGTTCTCGATTCCATTCTTCCTTGGTGTTGTGATGACGAGATCGATGCCTTGCACCTTGAGCTCTTTATCTAGTGATTCCACATCCGCTTAGGTGGGTGAGCCCATCAAATCGTGGTTTTGCAGTGTTGTAGGTGAACCACAGGTGAACAAACGTTTTCGAGGGGTTTAGGGTAAGTGTGTTAAGGAGTTATTTTATATAGTATTCATCTAGGCATTTATTTTTGTCGTAGTTTAATTGGAAAGAAGAATGAGTGGAGGCACTTTTTTTGTGCTTAGTTGGTATCTTGCTATATTCATATGAATTTTTCATTGTACAATGTATACACACCATTCTGGGGCTAACCGATATTATTGAGCATCTCTTTCTTCCATACAAGTCTGTGTTTTATAATTCGATATGGATGTAGTGGGTTAGTTGTGGGTTAGTGGTTGTTGACTTGAACTCACTACTCGAGATCCCATCTAAGATGACTACCTTTCAATGCTTCCTGTAACTACATGTCAATACTGGGGGAGTGGTTATTCAAGATGAAAAATCAAACGTTGTTCATAGTAGAATCCTTGCCATTTGAGTTAGTGAATTTGTAGTAGGTCCTTATTGTAATATTAATACACACCTGTAGGAAAGAGACACACCTGGGCTATATTGAGCATTACTGAACCCATACTAACTGATAGATATTATTGTTTTAAGAAAGGAAATAAAAAAACCTCCTCCATATCGAGAGTATGACATCTTTGCAATCAGAAACTTTAATTTTATGAATAACAGAAGACAGTTCTTGATTCCTATGTAGCTTGAATAGATGTGTCACGAGAGGACAAAATGTGAGTTCTTACTATGTTCGGTTATATTGGGTTTAGTATGTTTGTTTCCATTTTGATCTAGGTATGTCTCTATAATTTATGCATTTTTTATGCATTTTTTTGGTGTGTAAAATAATGCTGACTTTAAGGGTTTCATGTAGTTTACTGTTTGTGATTCTGAGTTCATGAGTTAAAGTTTAACCATCCTTCTGATCTATACCATATGCTTGAAATATCCTTATAGATGTATTAGAAATAACTTTTCATATGCATTCATATATACTATATATATCTCTTTCTTTGCCATATGTATACATCATTGTCCCTGTAATTTATGAATATGCATTTATTTTCATGCAATATTATATAAGGATAAAGTATCCTAATACCAGTTTGGCTTGTTGGACTTACGATAAGCCCCTTTGATGATAGAGGGGCCATTTACAGTAGGTCAAACAACTTCTCACACACATAGAGAAAGGATCTACAGTAGTCAGTCACGAGTATTTGAATCTAAGTTATTTGGATGGTGGCCTGCTCTCCCAACCGCTAAACCACAGCCTAGTGATCTACACCTAGATCAAGTATAAGTGAACAACCAAGAGAGAAAAACAAGAGGTATCATCACCAACGTCTCATCCACAAGAGAAAACCCTAGTCACTAGAACAAATTCCAAATAAATTTTATCTCCTCTAAACTTCATAATACCACCTAAAGTTCATAAGGAAACCCTAGAAATTTCCAAATTAGCACATTCAATTGCTTGGTCCTTACTTACTAAAGCCCCTCTACTATCCCCTAGTTGTTGTTTAAAAAAGCTTTCAGATTTTTCAGCAGGATTGCTATTATTGCATGCCCTACATCAGCACAGTTTTGTTTTCCCAGTGTGAGGTACGCTCTATAACATATATACATATGGTAAATCATATCAACTACCTGATATTATGACATGCAATCTAAATTCTACTCATAAATAATTTATTTCTTGAATTCTCTTATGTATTTAGTCCTACCTATGTTAATCAAGTCAGGGATATATGGTCTGGACTGGTGTGCAAGTAATATGTCATAGGAAATATAGGTTTGTGCTTGGCCTTGGAATTCTTTTATCATGAAGAAATTCCATACACCACCATTCATAGTGATTTCTTTGTCATACTTTACTTTGTGGGTCTCTGGTTTCTTCTCAAATTCCATTATTTCTTTCAAAAAATGACCGGGGAACTTTTGAACAAGAGGAAAATTAGAAATTTTCATTTTTGAGGGGCCTATATTTTCTTATTTAAGATTCTTAGTTATTTTCTCTATTTTTTTATTCATTTATTATATTCTTTCAATATGTCCCGATATAATTCTTGATTCTCCCATCTATCTGTCTATTGTCTGTTCAATGACCATCTCGATTTTGTCTATATTTTGGTCAACTCTTTCTTTCAAATAGTCTGTAGATTCTACCAAATCATTTGTGGTTACTTGAATGAATTCTATATATTCTTTCTATGCAATCTGGTTTGATTAAATAGTGAATTGAACTAGACCTTTCAGAGCTATATTTCTCCAATTTTGTTGCTCGAAGACATTTTCTATTGAAGTGTCCTTTCCTTCACCTGGAATGACAATAGGAATTGATAAGGAATTATGGTCACCTTCCTCCAATTTCAAAGGCTTAAATGGAGGTAAGGGGTACTGTGTTTTTATTTAATTTCCTTTTACACTTATCTAGTTAGGGCCAAAGTTTGATCCAGAGGAAGAAAAGGATGTCTGCATTTGGATTTTGATAGTATCCTTTTGTTTGAACCCTAAATAGAAACAAATTCATTTATTGTTATGCTTCATATATTCTCTCCATTTCTTTCCATGTTCTTTTTTTGTGAGAGAATGTTAGCCCTATTATATTCTACATCCATGGGATTGGATTATATATCCCAGTTGAACATATTTTTGAATGTTGATGTATTTGTAACTTCGGAATGTATTCACTTGTATATTTTAGTATTGTATTTCATTATACCCCAACGAAGATGTTTGTTCCTCTGATTGGGAGAGTCATTAATATAATAAATTCATGTAAAGTCATTGAGGTTAACCCTCCATTGTAAGTCGAGGAAATATTCCCCACAATTGAGTTGAGGTTAACCATCTCTTGTAAGTCGGGGCAATAGTCCCCACAATTGAGTTGTATTAATGGTTATTAAACTCTCCTAGTGAGGTTGTCCATGTAGAGTAATTGTCAAGTGGAAAACAAGTATAAATAGAGAGTGGGACTCTCTATTTGAAACACACACACACTCAACAGTAGTGCATAGGTGAGAGAGAATTAGCTCGCACAAGTGAGCTAGAGAAAAACTTTTGGAGATCATCTTTGTGTCTTTGGGTTTTACTTTTTCTATTGGTGCTCATTCTATCTTCGCAGAAGTTGCGAAATTTTCTCCTTTATGGTTTCCCCAAGGAAAATTATTTGTGTCTCTTGTATCTTGTGATTATTATTGTGTATGTTATTCTCTCATGTAATATCCTAGATAATATTGATCAAATGATAAAATTCTAACATGGTATCAATGCTAACCTCATAAAAAGACACTATGTAGTTGCGGGAACTAGGGATTCCTAGTTGAAGGTTTTCTCTCCATAGATATTCAACCAAGGAGGGATAAACTAACACACCTCACTAGGGAAAATCTACTCGTGGTATCAGTTTATGAATTAGAGAAGTTTCATTGGACAACTGAAATACAACTGCAATGGTAGAAAATGGAAATTAGGGTTTCATGCTTGAAAACCCTAAAATACTAAAACTAGTAGTTTTGGTACATTCTATATATCTATATATTGGAGAAGGCCCAAGTTCCGAAACGTTTACAAGATGAATATAAATTCCTCTTGTATAAGGTGTAAAATTTTTAGCCTCAGATTCTCTATATTCTAGGAGATATGATTCCTAGAAATTAGGGTTCCACCCTCTCCCACGATTCAGCCTTAAACAAGTGACCTAGGGAGAATTGCTATATCTCGGGCTATGAAGGTCCAAATTAAATATATAAAAATGTTACATATAGGGAATGAAATTTAATTTATGTGATAAAAGTTTCAGACCCCGAAGGTGAAACAGTGACACATGGCAATCTGTACAAGTTCTCTATTCTGAACAGTCCTCAAATAAGTCACATTTGGAAAATGCGCATAAGTCCTAATTGGTGAAACTAATTCTAGTAAAACCTATGGTGTTGGAAAGAGGACAGAAGAGGATAACTTAGTGAAAATTTTCAAACAAAAAAGAGTATTATTTTTGGATATACCGCAGAAATAATATCACGCAATTTTGTAGAATAAATTGGAAAAAGCTAGGGCATATGATAATTTGCAGTTCTGATCATAGTTTTGGGAAAATGAGTATGCTACTTAGCTCGCCTTGAGGAGGAAAATATTTCTATTAAATATGATATGAAAGATTCCAATCTTTTAAAATTAGGGTTTCTCTAACAAACCCTAACATCATCCAGCTACGGAACCAGGATATACACCTCAAATCAGTAAGATCTAATATTCTGCTATTTACATTTGATGTTGTCATTTCAAAATGACTAATCACACCAGCTTGATGACAAGATTGGTGGAGATGACAACTTCCAAGTATGTAAGTATAGGAACTTCGTGATCCTTGAATACATTGACTTAGATCAGTATTTCAATAACGAAGATCTAGGAGCCAGAGGGAGATGAGGCTAAGGATAGATCCAAGAGAATCATCGCAGATTCTATTAAAGATCATCCCATCCCTCGTGTGTCATCCCTGAATACACCAAAAGGAAGTGTTCGATGCTATGACGAAACAATCAAAGAAGAATAAGATATTGTTCTAACAACCTTGAACGACCTCCTAGGACCATCAGATTCATTCATTTGAGGAATGTGTGCCAGAAGGTAGTGATTACCTTCAACAGACTCTAGGAAGAGTGCACACAAGAAGAAGCTTGACTCATAATAAGAAAAGAGAATATGGGATCAACTAAATATCAAGATGTCATGATTCCAAGAAGATCCCTCAAGTGATGAGGAATATGAAGGACTCAATTATTAAAGAACCTCTTATCCATCTTAGCATTTGGATAAGAAATGACAATGTTATGAATGAAGAATATGATGAAGCTAAAGGCTCAAGAAGGAGTCTACTCATGAAACGAATAAAGATAAGTATTTGAATTGTCTTTTCCTATATATCTAGTCATTTACATGACATTGTTTAGTTCTGAAAGGTATTGTGCATGATAGAATGTCTGCATTAGTGAACAATATACTACTATGTATGTTATGGGTATGTATCCTATAGTGCTATACAAAAATCTATTGCTAATTATCTAGCATGAGACCACTTTGCTAACATATTGAGATTAGTGCACAATCTCAATAATTTTATGGTAGATATGGAAGGCATATGGAAAGTTTTTGTGTATACCAAATATGGGTGAATGTTGTATTGGCTAAAATAGTTTCATTATTATATCTTTATGCATAAGAATTTTCCATTGTGAATATTCCTGATGAAATGTTTCTAACCATACAAATGGTGCATTTGACTTGTATGAAAGATCGCATACAATCACATACAAGAAAAGAAAGATGAGACTTGTTTCGAAGAACAAGTGACGACAGTTCAAGAAATAATCCAAAATGAAGAATAATATGACTAGACTTCAAGAGGCCTTGGACACATTCTAGTTATGTGAAAATGTTGAGCAACATCATTAATGAAAAGCCTTCTAGCAATGAAGAAGTAGCCATGAAGAAAGGGAAGGAGAGTACCATTTCAAGAAGAATGATGTTTAGGATGCGGTATTGAGACATGACGGGAAGTATGTAGTGTCTTCCATATGGATCTACAAGATCTAGCATGTAATAGATCGAAACATCGTGGGATACAAGGAAAGATTCATAGCATGAGACCTCTCACTGAAACAAGGAATAGACTACGAATAGAGATTTGCAACCACTCGTAGTTAAGACACATGACAAGTAGAATCATGTGTGCAGATTAAAGAAGGACTTGTACAAGCTCAGAAGGCACCCATGGGATAAATCATACATGAGGATCTTGAAGATCACCTAGAGTGATGAAGATCTTAAACTTTGCTAGAAGGTTGATGATGAAATCCTATAGAGGATGACATGCTCATATATTGGTGTGAGAAGAATTTTTGAAAAGGTTCAAGACAGAGGATCTTGGTATCTAGTGACCCTATATGGATACATATAATATTAGTAGCAGAGGAAGCTACTTGTCACTCCAATATAGAATACATAGAGTACGAAAGGTAGAGGGAGAATGATGCTTCACTTCAGAGGGAGTGATTACAGAATATATTGAGGTTCGACATGGTACAACAGGATGGATAGATTACTAATGGCTCTATTCTTTACTAAGAGTAAAGAAGATTCCATAATTTGCTTCAAGTTTGAAGGTGGAAGACCAGTGATGATCTTGTTATAGGTTGATGACCTATTCCTAACATAAAAATAAGAACTTATTAAAAATGCAAGAAGGAGACTTGCTGTTGAGTTCAAGATGAAGGGATTAGATATTATGTAATACATTCTAGGCATGGAAGTTTGGCAGAGTGCGTATGGAATCTCCCTTGGACAAGGCAAGTATGCAGCAGAGATTCTGAATAGTTTTGGGATGATGGACTGCAAGGCCATGGCCACACCTATGGCATCGAACTTGAAGCTATTGGGTAATGCTTCATCAGATACGATTGATTCCATGATGTACTGTTAGATGTTTTGTTCGTTGATGTTCCTGATGGATCCAAGACATGCTCAACTAGTTGAAAAGCATACAGTGAGGTACTTAAAGGGTACAGTTGAGCATGATATGAATAAAAATACTAACCTACATATTCATGTTGATTCGGATTGGTAGTGCCACTGAGAAGAAGAGCACCTTGGGATGCTTATTTAGTTTGACATCTAGTATGGGCTAATGGTTTGGAAGGATGGAGTCCTATATGGCGTTGAGTACAACCGAGAGAGGAGAAGTGAAGCTCCAGTATGTGATCCAGATCGATATCTATCGATAGAGCGAGTGATGAGTTCTAGCATAACTGGTGAGATAGTTTGTCATAGCATAAAATACTAGCGAAGCTCATAGGTTTCTCAGATGTAATTAGTCCTGTAGGTTGTCCTCGGATGTAATCTTTCCTAACAAAGCTCACAGGTTATCCTTGGACGTGATTAGGCCTAACATGATTCTATGCTATAAATGGCTAGAGTGAAGTTCGAGTACTTCAGAGAGAAGCTTGTTGTTCATAAGATCAAGATTCCTTCCAAGGGGAAGTGAAAAGTCTCACATCCTTTCTAGCATGGTGGAAGGTTGGGCCTCCCATGGTCAAATGTAAGTGTAGATCCTTTCTGACATGGTTGTAGGCTAGGCCTCCCATGGTCAGATGTAAGTGCAGAGTCTTTTTGACATGGTGACAGGTTGGGCCTCCCATGGTCAGATGTAAGTGCACATCCTTTTTGAGATGGTGGAAGGTTGGGCCTCACACTAGTGGAAAATAAGAGATTAGTAACCATGAGACAAAAAAATTTGGTCACGATAGTTTTTTTAAAGGGATAAATGACCAAAATTGATAATTCTAAGTGAGCTAACTAAAAACAACCAAGATAAATGACCACTTTTGGTCACAGGATAAAAACCAACTAAAAACGACCAAGATAAATGACCAAATTTGATCACGGGATATCTATACTACAAGTGACCAGATTACAATTGGTCATTTATTTGGTCAATTTTAGTTGTGTCACTTCGGCAATGAAAAATTTACAAATTTCACAATGAATTTGTACATTTTACTAAATTATAACACTGTAGTACTAAATTGTAGACCCCTCATGTGTCATAGCTCAGCTATTGACACTAATTTAGCTATTATAATCAAGAAATATTTATACGTTAATGTCATAGCTCAACGATTAACACCAAATTAGTGTTATTGATCATGACGAAGTCCTAGAGAGACACCAAATGGATGATGTCTTGACGATCATAAAGAATAAGTCATGTTCAAAATGTCAATCCACCTCCGGTCATTAAGGATATTCTTGCCCCTTTCCATTTAGGACTAACAGATGGAACCCTCATGTGTCGCAAAGGAATCGAAGCTGCAAAAGGCATCGAATGAGGGTCCAAACATTCCCTTAAATATATTTAAATGTATCATTAAACTAACATAGACCAAATTACACTAGTTGTTCAACTCCGGCTTAGTTGTGTATAAAAAAAGTATAATATTAAAACACATATTATATTGAGAAGAGCATGGCTTAATATCAAGCAATGAGATGAGACATGTTAAAAACCCTCCATGGACACTATTGTAAATGTGACTTTGTAAATATAAAACTATCTCAAAAACAATTATACTAATATGTTATAATATATACATTATATTAAATATCTTATATTATTATATTACGTACAAAATAATTATACTTATAATATGTAAGTTTTATAAAATATAATAGTACATAAATAAAAATATAATATATAGCTATAGACTAGTTAGGATATACAAAACAAAAAATATATTAGAAAAACTTTGGACTCGTATTTTAAACCAAGTCGAGTTTATGACGTCGTCCCGAGTTGGAATCCCCAGAGTTCAAGTGATTGGTTATTGGCATATCTAAGCCTGTAGAGATGTATATGATGCATTGATTGCTTCATTACATGTGTGTGCTTTGTGGGGGCTGTGGCGAATAATGAATCTGATTTGCCTAAATGGATGACAAAGTAGCTACTCCGGAATCCATTAACAAAAAAGCTATGGATTTGGTAAGCATGACTTATAGGCCTTTTATGGTTTTGGTTTGGTGCTTCTGGTTGAGTATGATGTTGTGAGGTTTGTGAATGCAAGAAAATATTCCCATCGAGGAGGTTTTTGAGAATATGAGATGAAGCAGTGAGGGTTTGAGCAGCCAAGCTGCGTAGGAGAGGCTCACCATATTCGAATACACCAAGTTGGAACAATTAAAAAAAATTCAAATTCAAATAACAATAATTTTTTTTTTTTTAAATAACAATAAAAAAAAATTAAAACACGTCTTTCCTGCATTAAGCCAGTGGAGATCAATGGCGTCACTACCAGCCCACTCTCAATCGGAGGACCAACCCACACTTGTTCGATTTCCCACGGGATCAAGGGAGTGGTGCACCCAATGAAGAAATTCCACAGTAAGGACTGCCCTTGGGGGAACCTAGGCTGAGCACGCGGGTCAAAGAGGAGGCGAATGGAAACACGAAGGGAAAGTGCAAGGGTTTGAACGTGAGGATGGAATCCAAGGACATGAGCAACGGGTTGTCTTGGACCTAAGAGAGAAGTTGCTAGGGAAGAATATAGGGAACAGGTATGATGAATAGGCGTCGGGAAAACGCACACGTGGAGAGAAACAAGGTTGAAGGGAAGGAAATACAGCAAGAGTGCAAGCTGAGGAGAGGGAGAGTCGCGCGGAAGTGGCGGGCTGAGGTGTTAGTGTAGGTTGTTTAAAAGGCTATGTGCGGAGGGAGGACATGCCTTGCGAAGATAATCTATGCAACTAGTGCGAGAGTTCGGGTTAAGGCCGCAGCGAGGCTTAGGAAGTCCTTGGAGGGCTGCGAATGGAAGTAGTAGGGTGAGCTAACCTAATATAACCCTAGCCTAGATAAAACTAACCGGAAATTATCAAAACTAATCTAAACCTAAGAACTAACACTAAATTAGATTTTGTAGGAAGAATTGTGGTTTATGCTGAATACTTGGGGTTTTTCAAGAATTAGTTAAAATTTAACCCCATTACGTCTTTTGGGTGCATAAGAAAGCAAATTCCTCAAGTTATTGGGTTTTATGTGGAACCCCTTATCACGGGTCATGGAAACTACAGCTGTGATGGTCATTGCTTTGGAAAATGGAAGAGTAAGCATCGGACACCTCTAATTTCTCTAGTTGATTATATTATAGAGTAGTGTCAAGCTTCATTGCTAATATTCTGTAATTACTTATCTCTATTTTGTAGTGAGAGTTGCTCCACTTATCGTTTTTCTTGGTCTTGTTCTTCATATTATTGCAATCTCACTCACCACTAGTGATCTGTCTTTCTCTTTCATTGAAATAGTTTTTCTCTTTACACCATTAATATCATGCGGTTACATTTGTATGTTCTGTGATTGATTTTATTCTCTATTACATTTGTATGTTCTGTTATTGATTTTATTCTCTATCATAACTTTACCTAGTCGAGCCTAAAATGGGTGTATTCAATTTAATGTCCGTCTTCCTATATTCAACATGCTTGGAGAAGATATCCCCCAATGATTAATTCATGAACTGAACACATATTCTCAAAGTTTGGTCATATTTTTTTTTAATTGTATCTTTGGTAAATTGGTCATGGTTATTCTTGTTTTTTTCATCCTTACAAAAATATTTTGCTAATTTTATGTGTTTTTCTTGTGGTCATTTGATTGTAAATAGTAATGTGGCTTTTGGTACCTCCTTTTATATGTCCTTCCCCTCTATTGTATATTTACAATATTAGTTCATCCCCATGGTTCCTGTGTATGTTATCAAAAAAAAACTTGGCTTCTTGTTCTACTATACTACAATATTTCTCTCTTATCAGTTTTGTAGCTAGTAATAATTAGGGCTCACCATTTCCCCTATTTTTAGTTGAGGTTTTAATCATCATATTGTATTTTTGCAGGGAAATCCTTCTGATTGGAAATATTTTGTCGGTATCTTAACATTGCTTGTTATAAACACCACCATAAGTTTCATAGAAGAAAATAATACTAGAAATGTCTTTGCAGCACTGATGGCTCGATTGGCTCCAAAGAGAAAGGTATGTTTGCTATCCTTTGTGTGAGTGGGAGACCTAATATTCCAGTTTTTTATCCTTGTTTTGTAGTGAAGCATGTAGTTGGATGCTCAAAATCCTATTAAGATTGTGGATGCTTACTCCTTCACTTTTAAATTCCTCAAATCACGTACTTGTCATTGAATTTGACAGATTCTAAGAGATGGAAAATGGAGTGAAGAAGATGCGGTAGTGCTTATTCCTCATGACATAATTAGCATCAAACATGGATACATTGTTCCTGCAGATGCATGTCTTCTTGAAGGAGACTCTTTAAAGATTGATCGCATCTTAGGAAAACCCCTTTTCTTTACTTCTTTTTTTTATAACAAGTGTTGGAATGATTGTAATTATTTTATATGGTTTCTGGGATGAACTTTGATCTATTTGGTATTATTTTTGAGTCATATTTTTTGGCAATATGTTTTAATGTGTGTAGTCTGCTCTCACTTGTGAGTATTTTCCCTTGAGAAAGGCCCTGGCGATGGGGTTTATTGCGGCTCTACCTGTAAACAGGGAGAAATTGAATGCGTTGTCATTGCTACTGGGGTCCATGCATTTTTTGGTAAAGCAGCACATCTTCTAGATATTACAAACCAAGTTGGCCACTTCCAAAAGGTTGGTATTTATTATGGATTTCTAATTATTTGACAAATACATGTTTATGGAAATACTGCAGTTGTAACAAATTGTCTAGTTTAGGATCCATGGTAATATGAGATGACCCAGTCCTGAAATTGTTCAAGCTAGTGTCCTTATGCTAAAATATTTATTTAAATATTTTCTTAGAGATGGCTTACAGGTTTTAACGGCAATTGGGAATTTTTGCATTTCCTCTATTGCAATTGACATGATAATTGAGATCATTGTTTTGTATCCAAATCAAGACCATCACTATCTCACTGGAATCGATAACCTTCTAGTTCTCCTCGTTGGTGGGATTCCAATAGCAATGCCTACTGTCCTTTATGTGACAATGGCCATTGTATCCCACTATCTAGCTCAACAAGTTAGTAGACAATATCACACTTGGGTGATTATATGCAAACTTTTGTTTGGAAGGAATTCATAAGAAGTACCAGTTCTTAAATATAATTAACCCTCTTGGTACTTCTCTTTTTGGTATTTGTTGGTACAGGGTGATATCACAAAATAAATGACATCTATTGAAGAAATGGTTGGAATGGATTTGCTTTGCAGTGACAAAACTGGAACATCAACACTGGATAAGCTTATTGTGGACAAGAACCTGATTGAGGTTAGATGCACACTTGTTGATTTTCTGGTGCTTGCCACAGTGCCAATTTTCTGATGCTTGTCATAGTGCTATTAACTGCCTTAAAACAAGTACCAATTACTTATTTTGTTGTCATGAATATGTTTTTACCAATAGATATGACAAGGATACAATTGTTGTGATGGATCCAAGAGTGTCCCGAATAGAGAATCAAGATGCCATTGATGCAACAATTATTGGGATGCTTGTTGATCCTGAGGAGACAAGTAGATTTTTGTCATGTCGTCTTATTAAACTTTAGTTGATAAGAAATATTATATTTTTTTTACTGATTTGAATCTGTTGTTATGGGTCTTAATATCCATGGATAGGTCTTAATATCCATGGATATAAAGGCAGAGGAAGGAATTCAAGAGGTTCATTTTCTTCCTTTTAATCCAACAGACATGTTGTAACTACAATAAATCTCATGTTTTCATTAAAACATGGGAGCCCCAATTTTTTATATGCAAAGGTAATGCTAGTCAAATTTGAGGGATTGTTCATCCCATTTGCATGCATTCTTACCTTTGACATAATTTGATTTAGCTAACAATTTTTCCTTTTTGAAAGTTTATGCATTTTTGTGTCTTTTTGTGAGTTTCACAAAGAGTTAATTTTTCCCAAAAGTATGTCTTTCTCGCAACCCGCATTACGGATTGCGGGTGCTTGGTTTTTCGTTTGAAGATTTTCTGTTCCGCAACCCACAACCTGTAAATGTGATTTGCAGGTGTGGAAACATTTTTTCATAATCGTAGTTTGTCATCTCTGCAACCCGCAAATGCAAATTACAGATTGCAGAAAGGTTATTCAAATAAGTGCACTCTATGCTCCCACAACCCGCATAGTGGATTGCAGAATGCACATTACTTTCATTTTACTTGTTGCTTTTTTTTATTAATTTGAGTTGGTTTTGTCATTTGAGTTGGTTTCATTATCTTGGTGGTTAACTTATCATGTTGTTCTTCACATTCCCCACCTAGATTTGGTCTTCACTTCATAAAGTGATTATTCAAGTTGATGTCATGTTATTAGCTTCACTCTGGTATTTTGATTTGATCTTATGGTTTCTTCTCTCATAATTTTGGATATTGCATTATTTTGATATTTGAGCTTGATAGATTTTTATTTTAACTTTTGCATGCCTAGAATCATAATGTAAATATTTTAAATAATTTTAGTCTTTGGGTTTGCTTGCTTATGTTAGTTTAATATTTTTATAGTTCTTTGACTTCCTTTAACTTAATTTGTGTATTTCATTAAATCCATATACTAAATTTATACACAATTTGATGTTATGAAAATTAAAAGAACAAATGTTTTAATTTGTTTGAGTTCTAATTTCCCTAATTTCAATGAAACTTGGTTTTGTGATTATTTGGAAATTACTGGTATTAAAATTCAACATTCACCAATGTGAAATTAGTTTGATCATGGATAAATCTTTTTTTTTTAAATAAACTGATTTGATTTTGAAAATATAATTTCTAATTTTCCATTTTACAATTAGATTTTCTATTATCATTTTGTAAAAGGAAATACTATTATTCTTTTCTTGGTTTTCTTTTCTTAGAAAATGACTATGTTAGAAACCTATTTATGGAATTCATTGAATCTCCTATATTATGGGAGTGATTCTTTCGTTATATACGATAACTTGTTTCCAACATTTAATTTCTTAATAATTAACTTGTAAGTAGCTTCTTTTTTTACTTCTAGGTTTAGGGTTTTCGATATTCTATTTTCTTTCATTTTGTGAATATTTATAGATTTTTAATGTTTTCTCTATTATTGTTTTATTTTAATCTACTTCATACAACCTTAAAGAAAATTAGAAATTTTCATTTTTTTCGAAGTTGTTCAATCATTTCATTTCCTTCTCGCAACCTGCAATTGTGAATTACAGAAGCTTTAAATTGATTATTGTATTTGCATATTTTTGCAATGCATGATCCGCAACAGTGGATTGCAGATTCCCACAACCCCCAACCCACAACACGGGATGATCCGTGGAAATGAATTTTTCACATTTTCATTCGTGCATTGTTCCAAACCCTAAGGTTATCTTAGGTTATATTTTAATTTGATTTTGGTTCCGTTAATTTTGGTAATTTCATTTTTCACTTAGGATTTTATTTTGGTTTTGATATTTAGTTTTTCCGATTTTGATTTGTTTAAATAATTTTTTTTAAATTCAAATTTTCCTTCCCACATGTGATTTCCGATTTTGTTTAGAATATTGATTTTGGGTTTTTTTTAGTTTTATTCATTTGGAAAATAATAAACATGGATCATAGATTTAATTGTTAAGATCAATGGTCATGATTCGCCCAACCATAAAATCAACCACTGTTGAGCTTTAACTTCTAATAGAAATATCTTGAGATTTATGAATCCAAATCAAGCCCAAGATAGCTCATTGGAAAGATGGAAGGACAATGAATTATTTTGGAATATTATTTTTTCCATTTTAATAGCTTAAACACCATGAAAATATGTCTGAACAGTCAATTTAGGATTTGCATAAGATTTGTTCATTTTCGTTATTTTTTATTTGCAAATGAATTGTTATTTGTTTTAGATTTCTGTCATTAAATATGGAATCATATTTTAATTGATCCTTTGAATTGAACAGGTGTAGATTTGGGTTTTGAGGAATCAAATTGAACAATTTATATCCCAACTTCGAAGTGATCAAAATGTGCCAAGTGGAAATCAATGATCTTTGGACGTGATTTATGGAGCGATAGAGATGAATCTAGAAAATGCGAGACATGGGTTTTGTGGAGAAGATACCCAATTAGTTTTTTGATGAGGAGAATCCACAGAAATTTCTTCACTTATGGATCTAGCAGATGAAACATATCAGTTAGTTAGCTTAGTTATTGGGGGAATGGATCTTATTGTTTCCTGTAATTTTCTCTGTATAAATACCTACCTTCTACGAGGGAAGGAGGGGGGAAGAGAGTTGGTCTTTTCAAACCAGAAGAATTCTAATTCCTTTGTTAAACTCTTTTTTGTGTATTTCTACTTGGAAGAGAGCTAGACTAAGGAGGTTGTTGATCATCAATGTTTAGCTTTGTAAATGTCTTTATGAAACTGAAATCATGATATGAACCTTTCCCTTTTCTGTAGTCATTCTTCATTTGTTCATTCATATCTTTAACATGTTTCTATTACGCACTTTGGAATAGTAATCAGATTCATTTTTCTGCATTTCTGTAGTATATTTGTTAATCTAATTATGTTTAATGATTTTCATAAATGATTCTATGTTCAAACATTTTTAACATAGTGAAGATAATTTGTTACTTCTCATGTTAGAATTGATGTGCTTATGATGTTAATGATTTTATATTTTTTTTAAATTTATTTACAATCCAATTATTATTTTGAGCATTAGATCATTGTCTCCAGATTAAATTACTTCACTCCCATGATAGGTTATTAGTTTAATAACATTTAGATAGGTTAGTATTATGGTTCATATATGTATTTTTGTAACTGTAGAATTTGTTCTAATAGTTGTAGAATTATTAATTATAGATTGCATTAAAATCACATTTAGGATTAGTTTTAGATCTAATTCAAAGTCTCCCTTTCAAGGGGAAAACTCACCGACTCAAAGAGTGCCAACAGAGGTCGAATATCCATGGGTGCTAACAACACCAAAACACTCGAGTATAGGGTAATACTTGTGTATGATTATCTAAATCCTTTGGGTGGGTTTTCATCCCCTTTTGTTTGCCTTGGACACCATTCTAGCACATGCACAACTAAGGAATCAACACGACAAGAGGACAAATCTCACTTATATTGACAATGAAGGGAAAATGCATCAATCTTATAAAGGTGCTCCAAAGAAGGTATTGTTCTCTAAATGTTTGACCTTATTCATCATACTTGGTAATGGGACGTGTTGTTTAAACAGTGATTAGAAACTTATTTTTAATTTCTATAAACTGAAATGGTCAATTATCTTTTCCTAGATTCTCAACCTTGCACACAATAAGTCAGAATTGAGCACTATGTTCATACAATCATTCAAAAAATTTTTGAAAGAGGATTCTGATCTCTTGCCATTGCATATCAGGTTAATAATTTGGCGTCTTTTGGTTTATCCATGGGCTGAATATTCCCAGTAATATCTTCCTGTTGATAGTTATATCTTTATATCTTTCTCAAAATGTTTGCAGAAAGTTCCATAGGGTAAGAACGAGAGTCCAACAGGGCCCTCGAATTTTATTGGACTGATACCTCCTTTTGATCCTCCATGCCATGACAGTGATGAAACAATCAAAAGGGCCCTTAATCTTGGTGCAAATGTCAAAATTGTCACTAGAATGGTCAAGTTACGGTGTTACCCGGATCTTTATTCTTGAGCCTCTTTGTGAAGAGAGTAAAGTGTCATCAACTTCACTACATTTTTTGTAATGCATCAAGCCAACATTTTAACTATTTATTTGCAAATGTTTACCTGGAGATCAATTGGATATTGCCAAAGAGATAGGTCGTTGAATGGGCATGGGTACAAACATGTATCCATCATCCTCTTTACTAGGTCAGGATAAGGATGCATCAATTGCAGCTTTTCCATTTGACATGCTGATAGAGAAGGCTGACGATTTTGCTAGTGTTTTCCCTGCTGAGTAACAATTATCTTTTACTTCTACATTTTTGTGTTTTCTATTCAGAGTCTCCCTCCCAACTCTTCCATTTTCCCACTCCCTTTTTTCCTTGTTATGCATCACGGTTTATATTATAACTTTGTTTTTTTGCAAGTGGGGATGTTTATATTAAATGTTTCATATTTTCATTTGTTTAAGTAGTGTTTTATTACATGGTCTTCTTGATTTTGACTACAGAGCATAAGTACGATATTTTTAAGCGATTGCAGGCTAGAAAGCAGATATGTGGAATGAGTCGTGATGGTGTTAATTATGCACCTACACTAAATAAGGAAGACATAAGAATTGTCGTTGCTGATGCAACTGATGCAGCAAGAGGTGCTTTTGACATAGTTTTGACAGAGCCAAGTCTAAGTGTTATTATCAGTGCAGTCTTGACAAGTCGTGCAATTTTCTAGTGAATGAAGAATTACACTGTAAGGTTACTTGCATTTGAGTGCATGGATGAAAAACCAGAGTAGTGGGGATGAGGCATGTTGAGCTGATAAGTGGGGTTGAATTTTTTCTTGCAGGAGTATGTTGTTGTACTTGTTTGTCATTGGAAAGCAACAACATCATGCAATGAAAGACCTGGATGCATTTCTTGGAAACCGCAGTGGTGACTTTGTGGAATGGTAATTCAATCTTCTTACAAATTTCATGTTTCTTTCTCTTTTTATTTTTCTCTATAATCAGAATTATGAGGGTTATTCCTTTTATATTTGCAAGCATAGAATGGAGAAATATTTTAGATTTACAGTTTTAGATTTTTCTAGTATAACACTCATATTGTACTATGCTTCAAACATGACAAAGATGGGTTCATG
This sequence comes from Pseudotsuga menziesii, assembly GCA_001517045.1. NCBI lineage: Eukaryota > Viridiplantae > Streptophyta > Pinopsida > Pinales > Pinaceae > Pseudotsuga > Pseudotsuga menziesii. Next base: position 3,528 of record LPNX010533320.1, on the reverse strand, counting down.
TTCACTAAATAAAGAATGCTCAAAATAATATTAAATTATACTTTACAAAATTGCAATGTTTCCTTCAAAGGGATATATAGACAATCTTTTGGTCAATATTTTTATGGAGGTGCAAATGAAAGGACCAAAGGTAGATATTTCTCTGGCCATAAGCAATTAATGGAAATTATAGAAAAATTCTCTTCCTTAAGGCACATTTTTCAAGGCATGTTTGCATTTGATGATTGCAGTGATGCTTAATTTGTTCTTTTGATACTTCTCCAAGAAAAAAATCCTTTTGTTGTTTGTAAAATTATTTTCTTAAAAAAATTAAAGCACGGATTCTATAACTAGGATCACAAGATACATCTGACGTAAAATATGAATATGAGAAACAAAGCCATCTAGAATGTACTATCATGACCACTATTGAAAAGAGGATCACTTATAAGTGTCGACTTAGTTGAAGCAAAAAAAAACATACAAAATTAATTTACCTTGGTTTTTCCTTTCATTTGGTTTTTCAAATTAATTTACTAAAAAAACACTTTGCATATATACTTACTATGACATTGTTTTAATTTTTTACCATTTCTCAGGTACCCAATTTATGTGTTTTGAAAATCTTGTCCATATGCCATGATAGGATGAGAACAACCATCATGCATATAATTCAACGCTTTAGCAATTCCAATGGCCCCTTTCTACCTTTCTTTCTAGTGGATTGATGGCTTATCCTTTCCTCCAGTAAAACAACATTTCTTCAGAACCCTGAACAAAACTTAGCACTAAAAAATGATAAACATATCCAAGGATATAACATGTTAAATGCACAAGAACTAGTATGCTACATAACATAGAGGTTTTCTTCCAGAATTCCTCTGAGTAACAAGTTGTAGATCAAAAAAGACTTCTCCTCTTCAACATAGTAACCAATAAATGAAACAATGTGCTTGTGCTACAAGATAACAGTAATTTCAACTTCCAAAAGAGCTTCTTACACTTCTTCTCCAAAAGAATTTAATGATTTAAATACCACAAATTTCTGATTGGGAAGAACCCCTTTGTACACTTTACTCTAGCCTCCCTTTCCTATATGATTCTCTACATAGCATAGGGCAAGGACAAGGGAACTATTCAAATTAGGCAACTAAGTGCTAAAAAGGGACAACTAGTTGAATGAAAATAACAACAGTAGACATGATACCTGTTGTGAACCTAGAGGTTGAAGATTTTAACTCTTTGTATGTAAAATCTCTACAAGTTTTATTTTTACAAACATATCGAAACCTCTGTATCAAAGAATGTTCTTCAACTCGAGAGTCGTAATTTTGGGTGGAAGTAGGAACACTCTCTGTAGGGATTTCCTATGTTAGAATTATATTATTTAAATCCTCAATTTCACTCATGTTGTTTCTATATTCTTGACTAATATTTTTTTTCCCTGAAAGGTCTTCTACAATCACTGAACATCTATCTAGCAGTTGCAATGTCCACTCAACCACAGACATTTCTCTAGCAAAAGATCTAGGACTAGGAATTTCATTCATTGTAATGGAAATATTCAATGGGGACTATCCAGGGGGCAATTATTTTCTTATTGAAACTAGTACTGATTTAGAATATTCAATTTCTTTTGGCTTGTCAAATAAGATTCCTATGTCATCCCCTTTCTCCGAAATCTGACCAAAGGAGCTTGAAACTGCCCGAAAGGTATCATACAAAAAATAGTTGGATAATTGTTTTGAACCAATAGAATTGGTGGATAACCATCTATTTCCATATAATCAAAATTATATCAAAATTGCCATGCATTGACCCCTATTTCATTTCCTAAACATATATCAAAGCTTGCATACATCGATCCTTATTTCATTTCCCACTACCCAATTTATCTTTCCAAGGATTGTTATTCAGAATAATGGGGAAAGTACTATTTTCTATTGTAGGATGTGGGTGATTATTGATCTCAAGTTAAATCATGGTCTTAGGTGGATTGTCCTTGAGCATATTTCCCAGCTTCTTAGGAATTAGTGACTATAGTTAGTGATTTGTAAAGGAAAAAGATAGGCTATATCCATGCTCAAGGAAATAGAATGTGATCATGGACAATCGTGAGGGAGAGAATATTGACAATTTTTGTTTTATTCGATCCAAATTGGCATATTTAAGCTCAGTGGTATATTTCAATGGGTTTGAAGCCACTATTTCAATGCATAATATTAAGAAGTTACAGGTTCAAATATTGGAAGGTCTCGTTGATCACCAGCAGATCTCTGCTTTCTATCGGGTAATTCTATGGAAGAAGTGGGAGTGCCACCAAGCTTAGGTCAGTAGGTTTGAAGACACTATTTCAAGGTGTAATACTAAAAGGTCATAGTTTCAAATCTTGGAAATCCTTTTCGATCATCAGCAGATCTTCGCCTTCTATCGCATAATTCTTGGGAAGAAGTGGGAGTGCTCCCTGAAGAAATTGGGTATTGATAACCTTTAGGGTGACACAAATTTATTCTTGTATAAGTCAATAATACTAAGAATATATAGTTTCAAATATTTGGAAATCCTTGATGATCACAAGCAGATCTCTGCCTTCTATGGCGTAATTCCTAGGAAGTAGTGGGAGTGCTCCCTGTAGAAACATAATATTGAACTTCAAGCATTGATAACCTTTAGGCTGACCAAACTTATTTCTTTCCTCTGAAAAATTACGGACACAAGTTTGAAAACCTCATATGCCATCTAGTTCACATATTGTTTTAATGATCATGTTGTTATAACCACGGAAGAAAGAACTCCTAAAGTAAGTAGAGTGTCAAATCATCAAGTTAGCATAACAATTAGGCTTCCAAGATAAATTATAGATTCTTGATTTAATGAAAGACAACACAACCTGTATTATCTCATAAGAACTCCTATATATTGATACATATTTTTCAAATCTTGTTTAATATCTCCCCGGCCTTATAGTGAATTACTCTTTCCAATTTGCATTGTGTAGGGTGATAATTGGAGCTATGATTTACATTGAAAGTCTCCAACAATTGAAAAAAAACATATGCATATGAGTATTTTGTTAACCCTGCACTTTGTTAACATGAGTTAATGGCTTGGCTTTACCAAATAAAAACTTTTTTATGTGGGATATCGTTTAGTGAATTAGTTTGGAGAATTTACCCTGTAAATGACCAAGCTTGTATCTGTGTGGCCTAAACCATTGTAGATCTCTTTTATATGTATATTTTCTCAAGGAAGATGAGTAGTGGTCTTTCTTGTAGTTTAAAAATGGTTTTGAAAATTCAGCTGTACTTCTTAAACTAAGACTGGAAGTCTTAAGAATATGTAATCTTTACAAACAAGAATTCTAGACAGATGTTCTCTTAGTGTTCTTCAAATCAAACCTCCATACATAGATTTCTTTTAGGGTGTATTTGTGTATTAGGTACAATCCAAATCCCAATCCTTTGTGGGTCAAGAATTTGGTTAAGTACTAGAATGAGGAGGAAAGTATTAGGATTAAGAAACTAACAAATATATATAATAATGTTGCTT
>LPNX010533316.1:94965-129126 GCA_001517045.1 Pseudotsuga menziesii | reverse complement strand
TGATTTGCGGGCTGGTTGGCCTCTTATATTTGGTACTGAATGAATTTGGAATACTATGTTTTTCATCTCTGGATGATCTGGAAATGACCTTTTTTATAGCTGTTGTTTCTTTTTATCAGCATTTAGACTTTTCTGAGACCTTTTCAGCATGCTAGTTATGCTCTGATTTTTTTGCTGTTGATCACATATTTTTTTGATCTGACCTGATTTAATCAGGAGTGATGATATAAGTCTGCTATGATCAGACTTAGTTTATTTCATGTACTATTGATTCTATCTGTTAGCAAGGATTTAGTGAACTTTATGATATGATGATCTATGAACATTAGAATTGGATTGTGGATTTGTGCTATTTGAGGCAAATATTGTAACCGACAACATTTTTGTTGTATTTTGTATAATGGACTATGAGGGCCATCTACCAAAAGTGAATAAAGTTATTTATGATTTTTTTCTTTGGAAAAAAAAAAAAAAAGTATAAAACTAAAGAACAGCATGAATGTAAGAGATAAGTATTAAACTAAAGACATAAAGGTAAATATTAAATCTATCAAACTCATCTAAATGTCGGGCTCAATTTGATTTGTTTCATCGCACATTATAAAGTTTTCCAAAACCATTTGAGGAAACCTAAACTTGTGCTATGTCGGGCTCAAATTGATTTGTTTCAACGCATATTGTCACCTTTAATATTGATTCTTGTCGGTGAATGATTGATTGGGTCGGTGAATGATTGATTATTAAAATTTATCATTTCGTTTGAAAAAATTGTAAATTTCAAATCAATGCACATTGTTACCTTTAATATTGATTCTTCCTTCGAATATTTTTTTGGAAAGCAAGAACACTTAAATCGGTAAATGATTTATGGTTAAAATTTATCATTTCTTTTGAAAAAAATTGTAAATTTATAAATCACTTAATGTTAAATTTATCATTTCTAATGACTTATTGTTATAGCACAAGTAATAATTGTTAACAATATAACTATCAAATATTTAATATTTATCCATAGATATGACTTTGTAGATATCGAATATTTATTATTTATCAATGGTATGACTTTGTAACTATGGCATGTGATGACTTGAATGTTTAGTATTAAATTAGTTATGTTTAAAATGCATTTATTTATGAAAAAATATCTTATTTTTTAAGAAAAGTTTACAAAATATATAACTAAGCTTCTCATATTGTATAAGTTTTATAATCTTTAATTATTACATTTAATTTAATTCATTTTCAGCTTAGTAATTTCTATTTCATTGTTACATCTACCTCTTTTTACAACTAATCACATCTCACTTTAATTGCTTCTTGATTCATGGTAGATTTATGGGATATCAAGTTATTTCTATTTTCATTGTTATATCTACTTCTTTTTACAACTAGTCACACGTGACTTTAATTGCTTCTTGATTCATGGTAGATTTAATGGGATATCAAGTTGAATTTAGAGAGAGTGACTTTGTTTTAGGCATTGACATTTGACCGTAACATTAAGCAGTGATGTTACATGGAATCAATGACATTTATTTTTTCTTTACATGGACATGACATCCAAGCTAGGAAACACATCATTGTAGGTATCTTGAATGTCATGCACATGAGTTTTTGGGGTTCTTTTATGAGGATATTTGGGTAGCAATAAGGGTTATAAATGTTAGGATTATTATTAATCTTCACTTTGACTACATAATCTATTTGTTCATTTCCCTAGCTTAGGAGGTCTTCATCACTCCACTAGTGCATGGGGGGCATATCTAGTGGACATCTACCACTTGCTGCGCATGTCTGCATGAATTTGGGTGCTCTAAGGATTGATCCCTATAATTTAGGAACCCACTCGAAGTGCCACCAACAATGTTCAACAGTTGACTCTAGTAGGTATTATGTTATGTCCAGTTATGCTCTGATTCCCATCAATTAGTTCACTCTCAGTCTCTTTAGCGCCGGTTTGCATGATTTAAGGGAGGCCTTCGGATGTTTGCGGACCCATGGGTGTCCAATCTTCCAGTGGCTAAGTTATTGTGTCACATTCATTGATGAGGAAAACTTGGATCTATTTCCTGAAGCCCAAGTTAGAGGTCTTCGAGTGGTTTCAGGAGTTCAAAACTCTCGTGGAAAACCAGACCGAGAGGAAGATTTGGGTATTGAGGGTGGACAACAGGGGTGAGTACACCTCCAAGGAGTTCTTGGAGTTGTGATCATTAGAAGGGATCAAGAAGGAGCGCATAGTTCCTCATACCGCGCAGTAGAATGGAGTGGCGGAGAGGAAGAACATGACATTGGTAGGAGCAGTCAAGGCCATGCTATTTGATCAGGAATTGCCATTATTTCGATGGGTCGAGGCATACATGACCACAATTTACAATCAGAACAGGTGTCCCTACAAAACTTTGGGGAGGAAGACACTCAAGGAGGTCTTCACAGGCACTAGGCCAAATGTGAGTCATCTATGCATATTTGGGAGTGTCTATTATTGGCACATCCATGTTGACACTAGGAAGAAGCTGGACCCTTCTGGAGAGAAGGGGCTACTTGTTGGTTACAATGAAACTTCTAAGGCATACAGAGTATATATTCCGACTTGCAAGAGAATCATTGTGAGCAAGGATGTCCAGTTTGATGAGGACAGAGCCTAATGAAGATCTATGGACTAACCAACACATGACTCAAGAGTAAAATTGGAAGAGCCACGGGTATAGGTACAGACACAGGGTACAAGCTTTGATAGTCAGAGGGAGTCAAGTGGACAAGATCCTTTGTTCATTGACTTGGAGGATGAGCCACAACAGGAGGAATATATCCAATAGCCACAACAGGTAGACACTAGGCCACAACCTAAGTGGTTCAGGTCCACAGTTCAAGATTCCAAGCAGGTGACTCTTCCACAGAGCTCCATGAGGCAGATAAAACCACCAAATAGACTTAGCTATATGGCACTGATGACGGAGTTGGTTAACTCTGAGCCTTCCAGATTTGAGGAGGATGTGTATGGTAAGAGGTTATGGTCAAGGAGTATGACTCCATTATGAAAAACTAGGTATGGGAGGTTGTGCCGAGGCCAGAAGGAAAACAGGTGGTTGGATCCAGATGGATCTACAAGGTAAAGCATGCATCAGACAGAAGCGTGGAGAAGTACAAGGCGTGTTTCATGGCAAAGGGGTATTCACAGAAGGTAGGTATTGACTATGAAGATACCTTTGCCCTTGTTTCCAGATATTCTTCTATTCAGACTATTATCTCTTTAGCAACAGAGATGGGTTGGTGTGTTCATTAGATGGACGTAAAGACTACCTTCCTCAATGGAGTTACAGTGGAGGAGGTATTCATTGAGCAGCCCGAGGGGTTCGAGGTGGATAACATGGAGTCGTGTGTATCCAGGTTGCATAGATCTCTTTATGGGCTCAAGTAGGCACCTCGGGCATGGTACTTGAGGATTGACAACTATCTACGGGAGTTGGGATTCCAGCGAAATGAGGGGGGCCACAACATGTACTTCTTGTCAGGTAAGGTTCCTCTCATACAGGTTTTATATGTAGATGATCTCTTTCTTATAGGAGATAAGAGGTTTATCGACGACTGCAAGCCCAACCTTGCAATTAAGTTTGAGATGAAAGATCTTGGGTTGATGCATTACTTCCTAGGTCTGGAGGTTTGGCAGAGAGATGGGTGCTTCTTCATTGGTAAGGGAAACTATGCAGTCGATATCTTGAAGAGATTCAGGATGGAGGATCGTAAACCCATGTCCATACCTCTAGTTTCCAACTGGAGGAAGATTGATGCATTGGGGTCAGAGGAGTTTGATCCTACATTGTATCGTCATCTTATTGGATCGCTCATGTATCTGGTCAACACACAACCAGACATTGGCTTTGCAGTCAAATCTTTGATTCAGTTCATGGTGCATCCTCGGAGAGTACATTTGATAGTTGTGAAGCATATGCTTTGCTACATCATAGGTATAGTGGAGTACGAGTTGGTTTATGAGTGTAGTGGGAGTGTACAGTTAGCACGCTTCACAGATGTTGACTGGGCAAGATGTGGAGAAGACCAGAAGAGCACTTTAGGTTGTTGTTTCAGCATTGGGTCAGGGGTTATCTCTTGGTTCAGTAGGAAGCAAAAGTCAGTTGCATTGAACTCAGCAGAGGTTGAGTACATGGCAACCAGTTTGGCTGCATGTGAGGGAGTGTGGCTAAGAAAATTGTTTTCAAGGTTATTCGAATGTGAGCTAGAGGATACAATTGTTCATTGTGACAATCAGAGTGGCATTAGGCTAGCTGAAAATCCAGTGTTCCATGACAGAAGCAAACACATAGACATCTGGTATCACTTCCTGAGAGATTGTCTATAGAAAGTGTTGAATTTTGCAGGCTAGATGAGTTTTAGTACCAGTAATAAACTTCAATACATGAACATATAAAACTTAGGTAAAATTTAAACTGTAATAAAATTTAACAACATAATTTTCTCTCTTTCAACTTAATGCTCTGTTGGTCACTACGTTAACTTTAACGCTCTACTGGTCACTGCATTAAAGTTGATCATTGAGATGTTTTTCCAAATGTCATGTACAGAATAATAATCATGTGCAGTAAATTCAATCTCAAATAAACTACAAAAGATAAAGAATCATAACCAATCGTTGGATCCGCCTTATACTCAGATAGTTCTGAGTTTGATCTTGTTATTGAAAGGACAAGTCAAACTGGTTAAACCATATACGTACCTTGAGAGAAATAGAGTTCAAGTAGAAGTAAACAGACCTTAGGTTCTTCAATCAAAGTAGCAACATAATCACAACAGTCCAAATAGGAAAGAGATCACCAGAAATCGCACTGGTGTAGATACACTGGTGTGTTCACAATACTGAAGTATAAACACAGACTCAGCACATGGAGAAACAAGGAACACGGGGATAGACTCGGTCTAATCCCACAAACACATATCTCAGTCCAGCAGAGCAGCAGATAATCGACAGATAGGAAAAGACCGGATTTGCAAAATTAGCAGCTAGCAGGAAGAGTCACAGGTTGGCTCACGAAGGAGCAACCAACAAGCAGAACAGTCAGCAGACTAAAGACGAAGGCATCCGATGAAGAAGGGACACAGAAAGCTCGTGAATATAAACCGCAGACAACTCGTAGACAGCCCGGTGAAGGATCTAACCTGTGAAAGAAAACTGTGAAAGGTAAGAGCCAGTGAAAAACAAACCGCAGACATAGACAGCAGGCAGAATCGTGGAGAGTCCACACGTGAAGAAACTTAAGACGCGAAGGTAGCCTGAGAAGTAAAAACATGAAAGAGCCGGCACGTAATCCCATGTAGTAAACTGTGAAGTAAATCGTGAAGAAAAATCACAAAATTGCAGAGATCACCGTGAGAAAAAAATCACAAAATTGCAGAGATCATCGTGAGGAAAAATCACACAATCACAGAGATCACCGTGAAGAAAAATCACACGTATTGAAGGATATCACTTTTGGTTTTTATATAGGCTACGGTAAAAATTAAAAGAGATTAAATAAAATAATATGGTCAAAAAAAGTCCAAAATTTTATTATAATAAATATAATAAAATCATATGTCCAAAAAAAGTAACATAAGATTTTATTATAATAAATATAATAAAATCATAAAGTAACTTGTCCCAACAAAAAAACGTAAGTGTACTTTAGGTAAAGTAGAAGGTTTTATGTAAAGTAAATGGTTTTAAGCATAAGAGTAAAATGGTCCAAAAGTTTATTAATAAAATCATAAGGTTTTATTAATACGACTATAAAATAATTATTTAATGTATTTATAATAAAGTGAAACTCCAAAAATTCAACATGAGGTAAATAAACCAAAACCATAAGTGGGTTTAAGGTCTTTTAACAAGACATAAGGTAACCATAACAATATATGGTCCTTAATAAACCATTAGGTAAATACACTCCATAAAGTAGGAGACATCATAGTCAACGGTGCACGCAAGTGAGAGTGCTAAGACCAAATAGGAATAGGACCAAGAGCCAACAACCATAAAATCAGGTGAACCGTAAAAGTGGACAATCATCAATTAGGGCCAACAACACCAAAGACTTTTCTCTTTCTCAAGGTACATAGTTTTATATATTTTCTCATCACTGTATAAGGGGGAAGATCCAAACGGATGGTACAATCCTTTTGTCCTTGACACTGCTCCTAAGAGTTAGGTACTAGGGACATCGTCAAGGGGTGGCCAGTCCCTTGAGAATCAATCCTAGCAATAACCGATTAGGAGAGGGGACATCATTATCTTCCATTCTTAATGAATGGCTTTCAGCCTTAGGCTGAGTTTCAGTCTCACATTAAATCAAGTTGATCAATCCCTGGACCCTAACCAGGTCCTCCATTCTCTCGCAGAATGATTCTCGGTACTAAGCTGAGTTTTAGTCTCACACTAAAAGTTGATCAACTACCTGCAGGACCAACTTGGACATCGTGTCCCTGGTCCTATACCAGAATATATCTCTGCCTCTACCTATAGGCTCTACTTGGACATCACATCCTTGGTCCCAGACTAAAATACCCTAGAGGCATATAGGGGCCCTAGCCACATGCTAGGGGCTTTGCCATGGCTTCAACCTGCTTGGTCGTAGACCAAGAACCACAGGAGACTACTAGGGGCCCTAGGGTACCTTCTAGAGTCTTACTCTGTCCTAGTCAACTGACTAGGAGACCATTCTCTGAGAATGGGTCTCGCAGTTGCACTAACTTTAACAGAAAGGAATCATTCGGTTGTAGTACATTCAGATAGATGAGAAGGTGGCAGACATTTTCACCAAGGCACTTTCTAGGCATAGTTTTGTGAAGTTCAGAGATAAGTTGGTTTTGCTACCGAATCCCTTCCTCGTTGAGAGAGAGTGCTAGAAAGTGGCAACAAGGAAGGTCTTTTATCATTGGCATGTGTCCTTACTTGATGGGAGATATAAAACATGAAGCCAAATTGATCATTGCCTTTATCCAAAGTTTAGACTTATGAAAAGTACATTATGTGATATATTTTTAATTTGATTTAATGGAGGCACTTTTATAAAGTTCAAGTGAAATATAATTTAAGCGATGGCTAATCTAATCTTGGCCATTGATCTCAACAGAGGATCTCATCTATTGATCGATAGTGAGAGTTAGGGTTTTCTCTTGGCCATTGAGTTAAAATGAGATTGATTTTGGTGAAGAGGACACACACATAGTTGATTTGGCACACACATTGCCAACGAGATATTTCTTGCTCATCGCTTTTTAGCCGGAGAGAGATAAGTTTGCAGAAGAATTTTCAAAGAGTGAGATAGAATAACTTTCCCTAGAGATCGACGAAGGCAGCGTAGGCAAATCATAGGAGGTCGTACAGTGACGCAAGAGACCGTATGGGTGATGTCAGCATCCATGCAGGTGACGTTAGTGTTCATATGAGTGACGTTAGCGTCCGTACGGCTGACACATAGGCATGAGGGTGACACAGGCAATGACACAGGAGGGTTGTGCTATCCTTGTGAGGTTTTTCCTCAGCAAGTTTCGGTTGTACAATTATTCCAGGTTGATAAAATCGATTTCTAGATTGTATTGTTATATATCTTGCTAATAAAATATCTTCTCAAACTATTGCACCGGTTTTCCCATCTTGGGTTTTTTCCGAGGGTTTCCATACCCAAAAATATTGGTGTCTTTATTGTTGTGATTGTTCTTATATGTTTCTCGTTATTTATTTTACGTTGCATTATTGGTGAAGAAACTCATTTGTGGTAAATTATATATATATATATATATATATATATACTGTGAAGCTCAAGATTGGGTTTTAAGGAAATCTACAGGATATCCCAAGGAGATTGCACATTTGGGTTAAGGTAGGGTAACTTAAAGGAGAGTGACTAAACACAAAAGAGCCCTTATATGAATAAATAGAGGTTTCAAGTTCATCAATATGTGGTTCATGTATGGAAAATCACAAACTAGGTCACACCATTGTACATCCAAGTGGCTATGTATATGTGAGTACTAAAGTGTGAAATCCATACCCTACATATTGCCCCCTTGCAGAAGCTATTATCCATAACATGGAATAGTAGTACACTGTAAGGAAGTAGATGGAAACAAGAAAAAGCACATGTAGCATGGGATAATGTTTTTTCATCCTAAGGGAATTGGTCATAGGGTAGGTCATGATTCCTAACTCTTGTGTGAAGACTTGCATGCCCCGATAATCGACACAAATAAAATCCACAAAACTGTATTATGTAGGCAATATGATAGCAAAGAGAAAAGAAAGAGCAAGAGGAAATGACACATGACAATCAGAGAATGCTAGAAGAGGAGACATACATGCCTAATTACTATGAAAGTATTGTAACAACGAAATTATGAAATGTAGGTACTAAAATAAGACAAGGAGCATCAAACATAACTATGGAAGTACAACAATGAAGTCTAGTCTATGAAAGTAAATAATGAATTCAAATTGATGACGGAGAACATGATAGGACAATTCTTGCACTTAAGCATAAGTGATGTGATGAAAGTAAATGAAGGGTGTGTTTGTGTCTATAAACAAGGGTTAAAATATTTCTTTGAGAGGGGTAAAAGGGGAAAGGCATTTCCAATTTCATGGGATGGAATGAAACTAATACCAATGCCCCAAAAGCCCAAAGATGGTCTTATAAGGCTTCATTTGAGACAAAACTTGGCAATCCATGCAATGTGGAAGCCTTCAAGAATTGGTATAGTTAGAAACCATCTTGGGTCGTCAACAAAAATCCTAAGAGAGTCAAATCTAAGTATTATAGAAACAAAATAGTAATTAGATTATGGGGCATAAGAGTGTCTACCATACTTTAGACTCATTACTTGTTGGTGGCATAACATTGTGGGGTAGGAATTCTTCAAACCTTCTTTCAACAAAGATATTTACTTCCGGATTCTTCTATCTAGGACTGTGGGGAATTTGATAGGATGCGAAAGAGGTTATTGGCTCCTATGAAATTGCAACAAATGACTCTAGGATGATGCTACCAATTTCTAAATCCTATTGAGTTGTTGAACAACTTAAAGGGAGTATGAGAAGGGAGTAACAAGATAAACTCTAAGGGACAAGTGTTTCCCAAAGCACCAGTTTTTCTGTAACTAGGGGAATTGACAACTGGGGCCAGGTTCGTACTCACATGACATGATGTCGATTCCAGTACACTACCACTATACCCTTAGACACACTAATGCTGCTCCGTGTGTGTCACACAAGCCTACTTGAGGTTTGAGCCTGGGATGTCACAAGGAGTGCCTTAACAATGTACCCCGTGGCCAACTAGTCTACATCCTGGGGGTTTCCCAAAGCACCAATATTGCTAAATACTCAAAAAGTTATTTCTCCCCTAAGGTATGATAAAACCTATGCAAAAGACAAGGTATATGATATGTTCCCTCAAAGTTTTTGTAGTTGTCAAAGGCCTTCAGTTTCCTTGACTCCCTCCATCCATGTGATCATATATTGATTGTGTAAAATAGATTAGGTTTCCTTGACTCCCTCCATCCATGTGAACGAATATTGATTGTGTACAACGGAGTATACATATATCTAGTCCAGCACAAGCTCAAATATATTGATCCATTTGGTCTTGTTCCGTCAGTTAGAACATTTTATAAATTATGATTGAGGAATAGGGGAATTGTAAATTGAGGGATCATACTAGATCAACTAAATGCTTGTTGCAAAGTCCCAATGGCTCTAACTTTGCATCTATGTATTCGATGGTCCAATAGAAATACTTAAAAAAATAAGAACATAAACAAGGTAAGGAGTTCATTTAATGAGGATGAAACAATGTGAAGTAACCTCAACGAAGGGGGTGGGGAGCTAAGTAACAAGGTTTTCCCTAGAGAGAGACAAGTGAGGGAAAAGAGAGAAGGATTAATATATTTATCTCTTATGAAGGAGAATGGCCTGCACTGCAACATTTAATGTTGTTGCTGTGGGGTTGTGAATCGTCGGATGTGATCTAACAATTAATCTGACAGTTCACAACCCAGCAGCAGCATTAAATGCTGCATTGTGGGGTGCTTATTGAGCGCCAAGGAGAATGGCACTGATTTTAGAAGAAAAAGATCAAGAAATAGAGAGGAAAAGCGCTATGGGGTGGCATGAGAGTAGAAAAGGTGAGAGAGAACCCTTGGATGGAGGCGAGAGCCACATCACTAGCGTGGCCTACATAGATGAACAAAAAGGTAAGCACGACTTTAATTAAATTAAAGTGGGTGTGTGACGCCTTGCATTTAAAATTTAAGAGAAATCAACGGATGAGGCTTGTTGGGTTTAATCAAGAAACTGATGGAGAGTGGGGCTCAAAGGACTGTTTTTTGTTTTCACAGTAATTCTTTAAAGGGCCATTGAGAAAGAGGAATAAGATTTTAAAAATTTAAAAACAAACTACAATAATGTTGAACATCCCCTATGAATTTTCGTTGAAAACGAGCACAATTATGCTTTTTCAGGTGTGGTGATGCCAGATTTTTTTCCCAAAGAGCACGCATAACATGGCAAAGAAAGCTGATAAGAAACCTCACGAGCATCCAATAATGCTCATATTCCCCCAATTTTCTTTGGAAATTTGGGCATCAAGATTCGAATCCATTTTTTCGCAAATGAAAGACAGCATTTACTTGAATCTTTTGAAAAGGTTAAAAACAACAAAATGTTACTATTGCTATTGACTACTTCTCGATTTTGGTATCGTTTTTCCCATATGTTGATAAAAAAATAAAGAGGAATAGAATATGTACAAATTTTGAGAGCTTTGCTTTGCTTTCCATAGAATTGTAGACATTTTGTCTTTATTTGGTCTGACCTGATATGTTTTTTTTTGTTATATTTGGGTGATTGACAGGTCTATTGTCTATGTATAGGCCCCTGCCCTGCCTTGGATAATGTATTTGGGCTCTTGTTATCCTCCGTAGTGACATTTTGGCTGTCTGTTGCAGACTACTTATGAGAGGATTATTTTATGACATAGTGCCCAGGATATCAGTAGTTGGGCTCGACTGATTTGTTTTAGTATTTTCAGTAGTGGGTTACTAAGCTGTTTATTATGGCTGGAGTGCTGGTTTATGTGTTGATGAGTGGCTGACTGTTTATATGACTACTACATTTTGGTCTTTCAAATTTTGTGTTGATATACAAAACTCTTTTAATTCAATAGAATACCAAAGAATACTTTTTTCGTCTAAAAAAAAATATGTACAAATTACTGATAATTTCGTTAATCATTTGCTTTTGTTGTCATGGTTGCATTGTATTCAAAGCTTTTTCTTTGGAAGTTGAGCAAGGCAATCCTTGGCTTTCTTCGTTACAAGTCCAAGTTCAATGTTCTATTCTCATGGATGTGCATTTGGCATTCATACAAGGCAAAATCCCTCCCCCCTCTAAGATGATTATATCAAATTTACAATGCTATACAGACAGAAATAGAAAGACGGTCCAAATATTATTTTAGATTAATATCCTGAAACTCCATGTAGGCATCCTGTGCACAGTTAACGCCGATGTGAGCTGACCCAATCGAAGGCCTCTTCCATTGCTCTGACAAGCATGTCATCTATGGGTATTTCTGCAGCAGCAGCATGATCATTTATGGGTGTTCCAGCAGCAGCATGATCATCTGAGTTTGCAGGGGGTCTTCCTAAGATATCAAATCTGCAGACAGGGCAGAGGGCATGAGATTTGATCCAAGGCATCAAGCAATCTGAATGAAATCTGTGATTGCAAGGCAGACGGAGGAGCTGCTGCCTGGGCGCAAACTCGTCCAGGCAAATCGAGCAGCTGGTGTGATGACAATCTTTCTCGTCCCAGCAACCCCTTTCCTTGCTTTTTTTGGGAGGCCAGTAGATCTCTTTTTTCAGTTTTTTCATGGCCGTATCGACTTCGGCTGGCGTTAGTCCTCGACTGCTGTTGTTGAATCTATGAAGAGGGGACGCTATCACGAATGCTCGCAGCGCCGGGCTCATCCTGGGATCTCCCTGTCGCCAAAACATCTGGTCGTCCTCTACATTGGCCCACTGTAACGGAGAAAATGGGTGCACTGGTAACCTGTAAACACAAATAAAGGTCCACTTCAAATGCCATATTTATTCAGTCATTCTGCAGATCCAATTCAAAGCTATATTTATCCAGTTATTCTGCAGATCCAATTCAATGCTATAATTATTTATTCTGCATGTGCAGTTGAAAAAGGATTATAATTGGGGTTTTGTGCAGTTGAAAAAGGAATGTAATTGGGTTTAGAGAAGTAGTTGAGGAGGAAAGTTATTACACAGGTTCAAATCTCGCTTATAATATGTATCGCAATAAAAGTCGAACTCAAGGCAGGACATTTCCCAGTAGCAGTCAGGCAGTGGGGGTGAACAGGAGTGAGCTAGATTATCAATTTTTTTGCGAAAATTTGATTAGAATTTGGCAAGAATAGTTGAAATTGCAGTTTCAGTTTGTTGAAATTGCATAATTAAGATGTCTTAAGGTAAATCCATTTTTCAATCAAAATTGCAATTTCAATAACCAAATTTCAATAACCAAATCCCAATTTCAGCAAAAATTTCCTCAACAAATTTAGCCAACAAAAATAATCCCTAATCCCTTGGTAGTATCAACAGCAAGGTCAAACAGCTGAGACATGATGCTTGATTTCCCCGTGAAACCTGTCTGTTCGGCTGGGCTGGAAATGGTGAGGTCATCCACGACTCAAAGAATCTTCAATAGTAAATCTAGTCTAGAATTTAACTCACTCCGGATAAATCTCATGATTCCTCCATCTACTCTAGATAATCCCTAATCCCTACTCTTCTTGGTAGTATCAACAGCAAGGTCAAACAGCTGAGACTTGATGCTTGATTTCCCCGTGAAACCTGTGTCTGTTCGGCTGGGCTGGAAATGGTGAGGTCATCCACGACTCAACGAATCTTCAATAGTAAATCCTGCCTGGAACTTTGATTTTCTCAATCCTTAGTACGGTCACCACTCGCTTGGCCGACTTGGAACTATCGAGAAAAGGAGCCTATCTTAGGCTTTGGTTCGGTCAGTTGTTCGAGGGTCGTAGGTGTTTGAGGGCTGGCAGTAGAGCTTCCCGCTCTGCTCAACCTATTAGATAGTAGGATAGGATATGCTATCATAAGGAAGTAGGATTGGCCGGGCTTATAACCTTTCATCAGCTTACCGAGTTGATCCAGTCAAAGTAGCAGCACCTAAAGCAACAGAGCCTATCCAGCCCTTGTACGGTTCCAGAGCTAGATGTTTACCCATAAGCGAAGACCTAGGTAATCCAAATGACCAAGCAACGACATAAGTAGTAGCAATTGACACACGGAGCAAGCATTTCAAGCAACAGAGAAAGCAAAAGCAAAGCTGGAGGCAGTAACTGAAGTTGCCAGCCTTAAATCAGCCATCATCGTCAATTTTAGAGCCATAACCCGTCGAAGCACCCGCAGACTCAATTGAAACCCCAAATGCTGCATTTGATCTCATTGATTACTTAATTTAAGCAGCCGCTAGAACAGGGGCAGGGGAATAAGGGCGAAGCATCAAGGGCAGAAACAAAGGTAGCTAAAGCAGCGGTTGCATTTGATCAACCCAAGCATTTTGGGGTTTCTTAAACTTCCAAGGCTTAAAAGATAATATCCTTAAGGAGGACTATCTGAAAAGCTCTGGACTTGAAAGAGAGGTTGCTTATTAATGAAAAGGAAGCGGTTAATACGTCTATAACGAAATGGAATGAGCACATCTCATGGTTCAGGGGTTACTAAAATATCTAAATCCCATTTTCGCTTCCAAACTTGAAAGGAAGACGAATTCATTTAGAAGAAAAAAATATAAAATGATTGACCTCAGGCATACCTTTCCACGTTGAAAGGCCCAGTTCGAATCCTTTCTTCAAACAGTTCCCATGGATCATAGGGCCGTGTCTGCGTCCCCTGCAATCATCAGAAAAACCAGACATTTTTTTCTAAAATCTCAAGCAATTCAGAATCTCATATCAGAACAAATTTCAATCAACCAAAAGAAAATGAAAAGAAACGGTTGATAAAGAAGTAAAAATAAACATGTGAAACCGTGATAGGTCGCCTGCCCCTGTCAAAGCTGGATGACCAGGGAACTCCCTGCTCGTTTCTGTTACCGCCCCTGCTCGTATTTTGCCCCATCTTTTAGTGAATGTTGCAGAGAATTTCTGCAAATTTCTGCGACCCAAACCAGAGTAGGTACCTAGCAATTTCCTCCATTCACTCGCCTGCCATGCTTCATGTTACCGTCTGTACGTGCCATTTTCGCAGTCTTTTCGGTGGGCGACGGCGAATCATTTCCTGACAAATTCAATGTGCTATCTGTTGTCATTTGGCGTTTCCTTTTGTAGACTAGGCTGTGAACAGTGAAAGAGAAATTAGAGATTCCCTATACTATATTCTCTGTAGCTTTGCATTTGTTTCAATAATTTTCTATGCCATTACTATTTCTATATTCCAAGACTATTGCTCCATCCTATCACGGCATACTTTGTGGGCTGTTCTTTGTCTGATCCTACCATGTTTGTGGTAACCTATTTTGTTTTACTTGCATTCTTACATAATACACCAAACAACAAGTCCTGGGAAGCCATGTGGACATGGAAATGGTATAGATTAAGTGTTGAAAATCACATTTATAATGGTTAAAGAATATTGTAAGAAGGGTCCATTTACAATTTTCTATTTAATATATATTTAGATATCAAATTTATGGGTGGGAACCAGCTTTAATTTTGAGTAAGACATAATCAACTAGAGTATGACCACCACCGCAGTTATACAATTAAGATGTAGGTTGCATTTACCACACCTTTTTACAAAAATCGAAACCAAACTTTTATCAAAACAACCATTAAACCCCACTGCTGACATCTTTACAATTTTCCAAATACAATCTAAATGAGAGTATAAGCTATTGTGATAAACATGAATGCAAGAGATAAGAATAAAACTAAACGTCTAATCTAATCTAAATTGATTTGTTTCATTGCACCTTGACTTTATAGAGAAAGATGTAACAAGATACGATGACTTTTTGTTACTTTTAATCTTCATTCTCCAAATGGAAAGCACCTTTATCAGTCTCGCTTTAAAAAAAGGAAATTACAAACCATTAAAATGACATAAATAAAAAAGCAAGAATATTTGCCAATCGTTGTTAGTTAGAGAAAATTAGTAACAATTGAATTTGTACTTAGCATCGATATTAGTGAGAAGGATTGCAATGTTGCCCAGCATATTGTTTATTGCTTTTTTCTTCTTTGAGCATTACCCGTATTTAGATCAGAACTACTATGCTAGATTAGGAAGAAATTATATAGTATCATGTTAGGGTTTTACTTTAACTTAATATGTTGTTATTTTTATTTAATGTATTGAGCCATTTTTTTCAATAGAATTTCTAAGATATTATAGTGATAAATAAATGTAAGTTGGCTTTATTAAAGTAAATTTATAAGATATTATAGTGAAATTAATGTAAGTTGGCTTTATTAAAATAAATTCATTAGTTATTGCTCGTGGCCTTCAAATTATTTGGTGGTTACGTATTTTTGTCAATTAATAACAATTATTTAGTAGTAAATCTATGTAATGAAGTGTTATGTGAATAGGAACCATAAGATATTAAAGTGTGAAATCAAGATAATAAAGTGTGAAATCAATATAAGTTGGTCTTATTAAAGTAAATCTACTAGTTAGTGGTTGTGGCCTCCTTAATAGAGGTCCATTTGGTTGTTAGGTATTTTGTCAATTAAGAAAAACTATTTAGTAGTAAAGCTATGTAATCAAGTGTTGAGTGAATATTATTGTATTTGGAGTTCTATTCATTTGGAGGTTTCCTCCTTAAAGAGGCAAGTGAGCATCAATCTCTATTGTGAATATTGATAAATGCTTATTTATTTTTGTTGTTTACATACTTTGGTTTTATTTCTTTTCTTTCTATAGTTATATTTCTATTTATCTTTCTTTAAACACTATGTTTCAACAAAAAAGGCCACAAGTGGTACTAGACTGCATTTTGGTGCCAATATGCACACATTTTTTTTGAAGGTTGGAAACGTGTTCTAGCATCTTTGAACACAAATATGTCATTAAATGGGTAAACCCATGGATAGGGAAGCATACACACAATAATTGCAAGTGGAAGTACCCTAATTGGACAACCTTGTAGCCCTTTTTGGTACTTCTTTGAGTAGTACCGCATGAGACAAAATTTTCCTATAGATTTAATCATCCACGTACATTTGGGTATATAAGAAGGTTCGATTTGGATTTATGTAAGAATGAAATGAAAGAGCATATATGGAACCACATACACAGATGTATTGCAAGGAACACAGTTATAAATTAAACTCAAATTCTATTAAATAAATAAAACAAAACATACAATGAAAAAAGAAACTATAATGGTGGTAGTTATTTCTTTGAAAAGAGATGTGGCAGCTACGCTCATTCGTGACAACTCAATTACAAAAGGAGGTTGAAGGGCCTTTTTATCATAAGTGTGTGGGAAAAAACACTAAGATTCCAAAATCCTAACCCTAGGAGATGAACTGTAAAAAGGCCCTAAGGTGGTTAGTTGAGGTTTTAACTTCTCGGGGGCATAAATTTTGCATTGAATCTTCATTTAGGGTATTCAGTGGCTCATTGGAAAGGTCTAGCCGAGAAGAACACGTGTTGGAAAACTAAACTACATTTGGCTCCATCTAGACTACTGCACCGCCAAAAAATGTTGTTTAAGGCCTTGAAACAACCCTAGAAGTTTCGGGTCCAAAAAACCATAAAAACTACCACAATGGAAAACTATTTTGGGCCAATGGAATTGGTGGTTGGCTGTTGAATTCGATCTGGATAAGTCTACTGACTTGAAAACCCGATAAAATTGACAAACTGGAAAAAAAAATTTGAGGCAGTGGAATAGGTGGGTGGCCACCAATATCCATCTGAACTAGTCCTCCCCCCTTAAGAAGCAATGGTCTCCATTACGTCAAATCCATCATCATATGTCAAACTGTGTGTTGAGGTGAAAAGACTTCCTTTCTTTGACAACTTGATAAGGTTGTAATTGTTGTTGATGGATGTGATGGACCCATTCAACAGTTTTGGTTGCCTTATTATCCTTGGTCTAAATTAGTGCAGATGATTTCCTTTTGGAGAAGCACCTTGAATGCGTGGCCTTGCACAATAGAGTTACTCGGATAGGTGAGGCAATAATTCCTTTGCATTATTCTTATTTATGTTTAGTAGAGGATCCTACGCAGAGGTTGTGTAGGTCTCTATGATTTGATGTTCGCCTTCGAAGGCAATTGCGAAGAGGGGGAGTTTTCCAGTGTGGGAGATTATTCTCTTGCACTACTTGGTTGAGATCAAAGAGACTGTGGTAGGTGCAACTGCCTCTAGTATCTGATAGAGTTTCCCTCCCCAAGTGATAATGACACTATGAGATCATGACTCATATACAACACGACACTTCCACATATGCAACTTCCCTAAAATAACATCACATATTTCAAGTGGGGCCAGATCACACAATACCTCATTTTTTAAAGGCTTGATGTTGTATGGTAGATGGCATTGACGACTGACACAGATACCTTGTCCTTGGATTACCCAATTGATGGTGTATGGTTGTGGGTGTGGTTTTGTCAGTAGCTCCAATCTCTTGATGAATTATGTTGATATCAAGTTTGTTAAAACCCCAAAATTTCATAAAAATTTAAAATTTTTAAAGTGACATAAAATGTCTGAAATCACAGTTTAGTAACTGCTAGCGATTAGCGGAAAATGAAACAGTTTAACAATTTGTAATGATTAGTTTCAAAATACAGAAAACTAATACAACTTTAATTTTTTTATTATAAGTTATATGAAAATGACTTACATTTAGTTGCTGCTAGCTGTACTGATGATTTACTCTTTTATCAAGTAGGTGAGAAACCATGTTTGAAATTGGGGCTTACTTAGCATTCTGCTAACTCAATGGATTGTTGGTTCTTACAGGTTCAGCAGGTAAGCGTTTGATCAAGTAGGAGTTTATTTTGAACTAAGTCGAGATGTACTTCTTAAGCATGATAAGATGCTAGTATATAACTTGATTATTAAATGCAATACTCCGATGAGGTAACGTAAATTCCTTCATTGTTTTGGATCTATGACAGTATTTCCAATTTAGCCATAATGACTTTTATTCTTATCATATTTAATGTTGTTTACAAGATTGAGTTACATTAAGTTTTCTTTCTGTCATGAAGATTATAGTACTTAGTTAGTTATAGATTCTTGCAGTGAGCATCGAGCTCAAGATCCTTTCATAAAATATTTCTATTGTATTATGATCTTACTATTGACATGTTTAAAAACTAAAGTGCATTACTCTTTATGTATGGATATAATCCTATGTTTTTCAAGATAAAGTTTACCATGAGTTGATAGTTTTGTTAAGAGAAACTCTTGCATTGAGGTTTGTCTTCAGTCTCTGTGAAGACTCCTCATTTATCAACATCGAGTTTTATGTGAAAAGTTTAGAGCTATTAGTTTTATGAAATATATTGTATTTATGACATATCCCTACTCTAATTCTCTCTTACTAGTCGTGAACAATACCAACATGTTTGATTTGTTTACCAATGTAATTATCTTCTTACACAACTAGTGGACAAGCTGTGTACATAGTATTTGGTTTGCAACCATAATGCAATTGCTATTGTAATGTTACCATACTATATTGAGTTATGGTTTATAATAATAGGCTATAACAAAATACTGTGTGTAATATAAGATAGTTTCACTATCTAAAAACTTCTATCATAAGGTCGAACTAAAAATAGAAACATTACAAGTGTTGTTCGTATATTATACTAGTCCTAAAGCAAAGCATAAATAAAAACATGATTGACATAATAAGCAATCATATAAACTGTCCATAAGATCGATGGCCAAATTGACATTATGAGCAATCATATGAATGTTATAATATAGTCGATATTGTTAATTTTATTATTGGCTAATGATAAGCACTTTTATACTATGGTCAACTCTTCATGATTGTATTAATGGTAAAGGTTATGCAACTTTCTACTATAGTCGATTGCATGAATTGAAATAATTGGCAAACTATAAATCATTTTCGATGTGTAGTATTTGACTATTGAAAACGACCCACGCTTGGTTAACAAATTTGGAGGGCACGTGATCTGTTCTCCTCCATGCATTGGTGACTTATAAAGAAATGGAACCCTACTCTGTGGCATTTGGCTCCGAGGGTTTGCATGTCTGTCGGTTGCACTGAGAGGTTCTTTGTGGCCATGAGAGGCCTGCTCCTTCCGATGCTTGCCAGCTTCGTAGTCTGTATTCGTTGCTGAGTGGTTTTGATACCAAGACTTGTAGTCTCGATTTCTCTTGGGAGTAAATATTTACTGTGTGAGTGGTCTTTACTTACTCACTTGGCTCAAATCCTGTACATGGTTTTTAACTCTGTCATTGCTTGTTCCTTGCCACAACATTGTGGAGTTTGAGTGCTGTAACCTTACTGCTTCTGCCGCAGGGTTGACTTGAAGTTTCCCTTGGTTGGTACAGACAAGATAGGTGGCCGCAACTTCCTAGTTTTGAACTCTTCTTGTTTACAGCACAGGTACACTGCTATTTTATTCAAAATCCTTTTTTTTGCCCATGAATTAATTAAGCTAGGGTTTAAAATTATTATTATTATTTTTTAACTATTGTTTGGTTTAAACTATAGGCTAAGCTGACAACCCCAGACTTGGATGGAAATGGGCTCGTCCTTCAGTTACCTTTGTGGGCTTTCAAACCGGTAAGCCCCGGTCTCGTCGTGGGTTTTCCCCTGCTTGCGAAATGGGTTGGTTGAAGGTTCCTGTGGTTGGAAGTCTAGCTATGAACTCTCTGCTAGTTATGATATTTACTTTGTTATTTATAACCCATGTTTTTGTTTTTAAACCCTGTCGATACATTGCTGGGTTGCACAAGCTTTTAAAGCTGTGATGTAAATGTTATTTTGGTGAAAACTGTTCAGCCTTACGTCCTACAGATGTAATACTGTTTTTAAGTTTATAAAACCACCTTTGTGCTCAAAGTTATGTGATCTATGTCTTGTTTGCTTTGGTTTTTCTTTTCGAATTCTAAGAAGATGAAATCTGTGAAAAATAAATGGGGTTTTCCCTAACCTGTCAATAATGAAATTACTGTTAATATAAAATATTTTTGTATATATTTAATGTTAAGATGAAAGACTATGGAATAGTCTAGTTGTATGGTTCGCGAGATTTTTATTTTTACAGTTAGCAATGTAATTGGTTATAATTTATTACGAGAATTTTTATATATATTTGGTTTTAGTAGTAGAAAAGGGTTTTGACCCTTTGATTCTCACAGGCTATAAGCCTGCCTGGATTTGGGATTTATAATGCACATGGTTATTATTCTTGGTTTACTTTGTTTGTTATATATATGTACATTTTATTTAATACTACTCTATAAATTATATTTATTTTGAGCTCTGTTTTAGAAGATAAAGGTAATTTCTAGAACTCGGTTAAAGGATATAATATAAACCCTACAGTGTTATGAAATTCTTGTTTCTACTTAATTGTTCTGACTCTGTTTTTTTTAATAGAATAAGAATAATGAGATAACTTACAGTTAGAGTTTTGATACTACTTTTAAGAAAACAAAAATAGAAACTCTTGCGTAATTTTTTATAGTCTTTTACCTTTAAATTATAGTTAAGAAATACTTAGGATTTTCGTTGACTGTCAGTACTTAATATAAAAAGAATATAAAAGAATCCTATGATTCTGTTTGTAACACACTAGTCTGTATTGGTAATGTTTATAAACAGTTTTATTAATTCTTTTTTTTACATATTTTATTAAATATTTGTTTCTTACCTTACTTTTGTTAACTATGATAATTATATTTTTATCAATTAACTAATACTGAAATATTTATAATATTTACTGCTTCTTTTGTACCTATTTCTTTTTATTTAGTTAGTTAAAATAAATTAAAGCAGTCAATACTTAACACTGATATTTAGTATAAATTCTGAACTTTGAAGTAAATTCTATCTAGTGTTCATAATCAAATAAAAGAATCATTTCATTTATCTAAGAGAGCCAACTGTGCGAGAGTATGACCTAAGTTCAGGCCTTGGAAAAAACACAGCTTGGAAATTTATTTTTCTATCTGCTTTAGTAAATACATACTCATTCCCATTTCTGCTACAATCTATAATTTTACTGAATCTAACATTTCATAGTTACCTTTCATTCATAAACCCTAAACATTTAACATGCGTGTAATAGATAAACTAAGATTTACTTAACTATGACAGTAAAAATAAAATAGAACCTGTTGAGGACAAGTCGACAACAGCTTAAGGAGGTTGTTCCTCCCTACCAATCTCCTGGAGAGCGCTCAAACAACGCTTCCTCGGGATCCCCGAGCCTGTTCCTGGTCTTCTTGGCTGAGAACTGGGTGGAGAATGCAACTGTAAAAACCTCTGCCACCTGACTGGTTCAATTACCTCAGTAATAACAATATGCTCTCAGCAGTATGAACTTCAACTTAAAAGCTGCAACGAGATCAATCTCAGCAGTTATCCCCTCAAACACATTCCAGACTCCCCTCCATTGAATTTCTCTTGAGTAAATTCATTCACCTTGAATGATCACCTCTCTATAATGAGTAGCCTCAACTCTCTTCAATGGGAAATTTTATAGAGATTCCTAGGTCTTCTGGGTCAGTTTTCATTAAATGAGCCACCTGCTCTGATTCCACTTTCTTGGGGAATCATGACCACAAATATAGGGAAGTTGCCACCTACAACAGTTGGAAGTGGTTTGAGGATGCTGCCACATGTCAGTTTGCTCTCCACCCAGTGTCCTCCACCAATTGACCAGTAAACACTCTTTTAACAGCTCTCCTAAGCTGTTGTCTCCTCATTTATTTATTCATAAATAAAATATTCTGAATTTACATTAAATATTCTTGACCCCACTGGGTCATCAATTACAACTTAGCATAAAATTTAACACAATGTTCCTAAAATAATATAAAATTGTTTTTGCAAATTGGGGCATGTGACAAAGTTCTTTTGGATGTCGTTGTCGACAACAAAATGTAGCGGGATTCCCTTCACCCACATTTGTGAGTGGAAGAGGTGCTTGTGTACCTATGACCGTTCTAGTTCCTCTAGATGAATCTGTGTGGTAGTGGCAATGACACTGGGTTCTGCATCAATGATCTCTTTCCCCTTATATGCGATTGTGATGTTGGGTTCTAAATCAGAGTCAAAACCAGGATATGGTTTTGAATCTTTGATCTTGGCCACCAATGACTGCTTTGAGTGACATTCATCAGTGTTATGGAAAGATATTTTGTGGAACTTGCACCACTTTCCAGTGTCCTTCTTAACCTTCCCATTACCCTTCTTAGACGAGTTTTCTTGAAGTTGGTTATCCTTGTTTTTTCTTTTCTTTTGTGACTCTGGCCTACAATAGATTTGCATGCCCAAAATATCGCTTATTTATTTGCTGAAATCTCTGCTCTATTTTGACATCATACTAAAAAGTGGATCCTAGTGAAGAAATGTCTAGTAATTCCATCTCTATTCAAATGTACCGATGTAGGTCACTACGATATTTCAAAACTAGGTGTTGCTCAAAATCTCTGATACCCAATTTTGTTTGCAAGTTCTGAACATTGTTGGTGTACTATGGCACTATTTGGTCCCTCTCTTGACGTAGTATGGTCTATCTCATGTATTAGTTTCCCATAGGGTAATATTGGTCCTTAACAACATATATAAAAGAGGCCTAAGTGGGATTGGCCTCAAACATTCTAGACTTCTTTATTAATTTTTTTTCTCATAATAAGTTTCTCACCAATTTTTGACATGGGGGTAGTCTTAAGGAGCACAAAGGTGATATTTTCCCTATTAGAAAGATTGTTGATGGAGAAATACACTTCTAGCAGACTCAACCATTTATCTAGAGATCATCGTTGATATATGCTTCTAATAAAGGGATATTAATGATAACTTGTACCTTGAAGGGTGTGGATCTTCTAAAGTGACTGCTTGATGATCCCTCGATTGTTATTGGAATCCGTCGAAGGATCTAAGAAAAATTGTCTATCGTCTCATTCCTTTTTCACGTGAGGGATTCCTCAAGCAACAGTTTGAGAAGATATCCTGCTTTGTCATCTCCCTTTTCCTCGACCATGCGAGACAGTTTAGGTTGTTGAGGTGGTCTCTCTCAAACTCAACTAATTCAAGAACCAACTCTTGATATCCAGATCTTTTTGGGGACATGAATTGAGAGACAATAGAGAGAAGATTGATCTAATATCACTGATCTATATTTATGTGAGAATGAATATACCTATAGTACTACAATGCTCTAGAAGACTTCATCTGTAAAAGGTGTGGGGAAAGGATCATGGAGGCATGCATCATTTAGCTTCCACAGGTTGAGACAAATATGGATTTCCCCAGTTTTATTTTCTTGAATGAACATAAGACTGATCCATTATGATTTCTCGACAGGTTCAGTAATTCTGACATCCAACACCTTATTGAGCTCTTCCTTGACCTTTTATTTATACCTAGGATTCAATCGATAAGGTCTTTGCTTCACTGGATTAGCATCGGGTTTTAATGGAATATTCATCTCACCCAAATCTCCTACAATTCCCTTCATCTCAGATAATTTCATTGGGAACATATATTGAAACTCATGCAGTAAGTTAGTAATTTTACCGGCAGTTTCATCATCCCAGTAATCTCCAATATTTGCAAACTTTGGATTCTCGGGGAACCGATATTTACCTTCTTAATTTTTTAGTGGCTTCAAGAACTTGTCATAGTATATACCTAGTCCCTCCAGTGCTCGATTGCCTTCATATTTTGGGATGTGAATGTTACATGGATCGTCATTCTTAGGTTCTCTTCAAATATTATAACACTCCATCAAATTTTGGACTATTGTAGTCCACTGCGGAAGACTCGACGTATGTACATAAATTTCTTTGAAAATACTGGACTTGATCACTTGAATAACTACGCCGATCAACAGATTCTAATCAACATAGCTAAAACTATGCTTAAATATACTAGCAAGCTCATCCCAATCAACAATTTATCGTTGCAATTCCAACGATGTGTACCAATTCCTGGGTATCACATCCAATGTATTGACAAACATATGGACCCACTCTTATTTAGGAATAGCATTCCAGGTCGTAGTACATGCATTGATATGGCCGACGGGGTATATCAACCCCATGTACTTCTCTACACTATAAGGAACTGGAGTCTGAATCATATCTCTAACAATCTTCAACATTGTGGTCAAACTGAAATATACTATTTATGCAGGGCCTTCAAAGCCACATGTAGAGCCAGTAGTCAATGTTGTTTTGGTAACTTTACTTCAAATTCAGACATGAATACAACCAAGTTAGGTAATACCTCATAAGTAGGTAGGTCACATACCTCAGTACCAACCCATCACAAAGGATTTGTAATTCGAGCACATTTCCCCATTAAGACTTCATGCATCTAGTTTTCCTAGTTTTGTGGTGCTTCCCCTAATTCAGACGAACATGAGATAACACTTCACCAACTTAAATTACCATTATCCACTGGGTTGACATAATAATCTAGTGTAGATGAGATGTTGTGGATATTATCCAAATCCCCTTCATGATACTTGCCTCGAACATGCTCTACATATTGTTGTCCTTCTAGTGAATTCAATGGAGAAACTACCTGCATCTTTGAGTCTTGAAATGATAGAATTCTCTTTTTGAAGTTTATGTTTGTCTGATTTTCAATGGCCCAATTGATGCCCAACAATGTCGGGTACGGATTGGTGTCATAGACAATTTCGATTACCTCAAAGTCTGCATAAGTGTGGAGTCCTTCCACTTGGACAGAGACTCTCAGGAGGTGATCGATGGGAAGAACCTTTAATTGATTAGTCAAACACATTTGAACATGAGACCACACTAACTTGGGCCTTCCTATACTCTCTCATCCTTGCTTAGTAAAAATTTGACATATAAAATCTAATATAATGAAGTCCATATTGTAATCTTCAATCTGAGCATTCATCTACAGTTCTCAACCAGTCTTACTCCTTTTATGTATGTGGTTACCATTGTTTTCCTATAGGGGATCTTCTTTAGGTTCGTTTATCAAAGCATTTAGTTCTGCCAAAGCATCTTCATCTTTAATAAGGGATAAATAGATTTTCAAGAAAAATTTCTGAGCACTTACCCATCCTATCGACTTCTCTGGAATGAACTCGTTGAACCTTGGTGACATGTCATATATTGTTCCTCCATCAAATACCAGGGAAACCTTGGAAGTCGAAGAACCATTATTTTTAGCCATAAATTCAGTACATGCCTCAAAGAAGACCCCTTTCTCCTTTTGTACATCAAATGATACCCATCACTGTGTTGTTGGTCAAATCGTATGTTCTAGAAATAATCCCCTCTATCTTCTCCTTTCACAGCTCCTCCCCTGGTGACAATTGTGATCGTCGGCGAATTTTCTCTAGGTTTAGTCATAATATTTTGAACATTCTGATTTGTATTTTGGAGTTGATTCTATTTTTTATTTGTCTTTTCTTGCCACTTCGCAATAAGTTGTGGACAATCTTCAATAGTATGATCCAACGCTTTGAAATAGGAGTATGTCAATGTCATATTCGTGGAATATCTAGTATAGTTCCTGTTACAGAGAAAAATTCCTATGGCTTGGGGTGGACCACAACAGATAGTATGACGCCAGAAATCAATCCACTTCAAATATGCTAAAGAGATAAACAAGTCTAATACTAAGGGATGATAAATGTACCTTGTTTTGGACGTTCATAGTAGATCCCCATTGAGCTTTCAACCACACTTGCATATACATTCCATTCTCAACAACAACTAAATATACAAGCATGATAGATATTAAGTGTTAGAAACTACTCTAGCATATATCAATCCAATATATATAATTAAAGCAACTACATCCATGGACAAGAAATGGATATTTCTATTAATTATAAATAGAGATATAAGTGACAAACTCTGTCGAAAACTCGTCGAAACAAAGAAACTGAGTCGTCCACCTGGGCCTCCACCACTTGAATCCTCCATATCAATGACAAGCTCACAAGACAATGGCAAGCTTGGGAAGAGCATCAATGGGTTCTCAAAGGACAAAGGGATGCAGACTCAAGTGTGTAAGATGGGGCACAAATCCACTATAGTTTCTTTGCTCTCACAATTTCTCCTCCTCTAATGCATCCAAGTAGCTCAATATATAAACCTTCAATAGGAAGTGAAGGGTCGATTCAGAGCGTTTCCAGGCATATGGAAGGCCAATAGTCAAGTTATTTGTTACTTGATGAGGAAAACTCTGAATATTTTATTTTTGGGCACATTTCCTAATGTATGTGGGTCATAGTGGAGCAAGCTACATGTACACGTGGTCTATAAGTTGGTGACCCGTGTATAACAATAAACATGGTTTTTTTAAGGAATTTTTTGGAGCATCAAAGTTTATATTGAGCAAAGGGGGTCCAAGGAGTCTGCATAGGGACAAGAAAGGCCATAAAAACATGATCTACCAAGTGTGGTAAAATCAACTATAACAGATGCCCTCTAATGTGTGAGGTCGGAGGGGTAACATGATGGCCAAAATACATTATACCAATCCTATAAGTGGAGTAATGAATATCCAGGTGGAAAAACCAACCACTCATTAGTACAATACATTGATAAATCTCAACATGTGACTACAAATATGAAGTGTAGTAGTCTTTGGATACATAATTCTACAATGGCCATGAATTGGCATAATAAACATATGTCACATGTGGTCATAGCCATGTACAATATATAGTGAAACAAGATCTTCATATTGAATGAAGACATCTGATAGTACACTGGAATTTGGTCATGAGAACTGATATCTCATAGATACTGTCATGTACCCATACCCCGATTATCATTCCAAATTAAAAATTTACTACATAACCTTTGTCGTTCTTTGAAACATAGGGCATGGCTGTGAAACACTCCTCAACATTCATGTTCTGATACCACCCTGTCACGTCCCCTCCCATCCACCATTGATCAATTCGACGATCTACGAAGAAAGATCTCAGAGGGAATCGAACAATGAGAGAAAAATCGCGACGGAAAACGACGGTCACAATCTGTTCTGCATCTGGGGACAAATCAACGGCTGAGAATCAACCCGCAAGAATAAACGGTGTGGAAATCTTGAGTTGTGGAATCGAGAAAATGGAAATTGTGATCCCGTATCTCGCATGCAGAAATAGACCGTTGCAGAAAGGAGAGTTGCGAAAGGAAATATGCGAAGCCGCATTCCGCATCTCGCAAGTTGCGGAAGGAAAAATTGCGGAGAACAGGATTTATAGAAAGTTGTTTCTGCATCCCGCATCTCGCATTCCACAAGTTGCAGAAGGAGATTTCTGCAGAAATTCCACTTGCTAACAGAAGTATTGGACAGAGTTGATCATTCAGACCATCACCGATCCGGCCAATATAAGCCCCATAATGAAACTTAGAAATGCATTGAAAGTAAACATATACAAATGCATACAATTGCAATTATATAGCGGAAGCAATTCATCAATTCAACACATTAAGCATGTTCATCATATTTCATTGAGAAAATACAAATGAAGAGATTAGCATAGACAATAACACTTATCTTCGAAAGAAGTTTGTTCCGGAACCAGCTATGTCAATAAAACGTTCCACCCAATCATAGGCCAGTGCTGTAATGTCCTCTTCTGCTTAGGGAGTGAGGACTGACCCGCTAACCTATATGATTCCCATAGGTTCGAGCGAGCACTAACAGTCAGGGAATCAACTGTAGACTAATGACATATAAAGAATATCTAGAGCATCAATATTATATCATCATTAGGTAAAAGAGGGCCACCAGAGCCAAAGGCCACCTGCATGCATGACATCTGAGCATTATTTGATGATGCATGCACCCAATTGAGTCTCCATGCACCTGCATGCAAGTCAACTACAAATTAGAAGTTAAAGTGACCTAATTAGGTCAAAAGTTAGTTTATTCACAGTTGAAAGTTATAAAAGAAAGATAAAATGAATGGAGAAGGAAACTTATGATTATTATTGATTTGGAGCTTTTTGAGTAGCATCACAGCGTGCAACCATGACAGTTGGGGTTGAATACAGTGTCTTCACCTAATGAGGTTTCGGTAGTGAAATATCTGCCCTAGTCTCCTTCAGGGTAGACAATCTAGCTCCACCATCAGCTCTTCATCTTATTCATCCATATATGGCAAGGAGCACCAGTTATTCACCAGATCAGTTCTCGATGCATGCGTATTATCTCTGGAGCATTATCAGCTGGATTATTAGTGGTAAGTGTTGATCTATCACCATAAAATTGTTTGCCTTAGTTAGCTATAAAATAGGGCCATTTGCTCGTCACTTTGCATGCAAGTTTATTTTAGTATTATTGTAAATCGGGAGGCTTAAGCAAGCCCTAGAATATAAAACATTGGAATATCCGCATCTAGGATATTACAAGTGCGCTCATCAATCTCTCAGCAGCACTGCCACCCCCGAGCTGAGAATGATTCCCCAAGGAACAAGGAAACACTATCAGACTCACAAATATCCAAGGATACAACAAGAACTCAGCCAAGCCAACACAATTGGGTTTATCAGGCTACACATAGTCAAGCTAGATAACAATTGGGTTTATCAAACTGCACACAGTTAAGCCAACACTTACATAAAGGACAAGCCAAGCCAACAGATGGGTTTATTAGGCTACATAGCCAAGCCATCTCACTACTGGGTTTATCAGGATACTCATCCAAGCCATCATTCACAGTTGGGTTTATCATACTGTCCAGTCAAGGATCACACATGGCCAAATGCACAATAAGACATAGCCAAACCAATTACCAGTTGGTTTTATTAGGATACAAGGAGATGGAAAGGCCAACTGCTAAGCTATTGAGCTCAACCACAGAGCTATGGACACTTGCACCAGATCCATCCTAGCTTCTAAAAAATCTACACAGCCAACACCAGGAAGCATCCCCTTCTCTATTACACAGTCCCTCGGGATATGCCTTCCCTTTCCAGTGCAATTCAGGATGTGCAAAGAAGAAAACCAACCCTCTAGATATGTCTATGAGGTTCCTTCTCACACTAGGTTTATCAAGCTAGTTCAGATCCCATTTCCACTCCCAAACTAGTTCAGACCAAAACAACAACGACATACACAGCAAGATACGAAATTCACCAAAAATCATAATTCCTTTCTGGTCATCCACTCCATAGCACCCAAAATGGATTTCCTAGACATGCACGCTAAAGAAACAACTGAAGCGTGAAGGATAAACACACAGGAAAATTTCATCTATGTGAGAGTTCACCGTGAATGAAGGATTGGTTATCAAACGTCCCGCAACTCTCCAAAACATGAGGGAAGATGGAAAACATGAATGCATGAGGGAATGGGAATACGTTTTTTTTTGGGTGTTTTCTTGCCCATGGGGTCAAAACATGTTCTTTAAGAATGGGTGCTCTACCCAATTTGAATTTTACCCATACTCTTCCCATTCCATGCAATAACTACCTCAACCAAATTCTGGCAGAAATAAATGGCTGGGGAAAAAGACAAGAAATGGGTAGTTGACAGTTTTGATGGGTTTTCCCCAATGGATCAAGGTTAAACATGCCCCCCCCATCCTTGGTAAATCATGACCCCATCTCATTATTTGTTGCATTGACATAGCTGGTTGTGGGTTTTTTTATTAAATCGCATATTTACATGATGTTTGCAAACGTGTTGGGATTAGCACATGAACCATAGGCATCAACCATGATCACATATACACCAAACATTAATCAATGACAGGGCCTTAGACTTGAGCTCCTTGCCATGATTCCATATAATATTTACATCATATACATTTAATGCAAACGGGGTGAAAAACGGGGTGTTATATTCCCCTCCCCCTTTAACAACACTGTCCTCGGTGCTTTACAAAATTGAACAAAAATGCTGCACTGGTACCGCCCTCAGCACTCCACAGAATTGAACAAAAATGGATGTTCCAATCGCATGGCATTCTCCACCTCCCATGTAGCCTCTTCAGTACCGTAGTGCTCCCATTGCACCTTTACCTGACCTATAGCTCGATTTTGGAGCATTGTGACCTTCCTTTCTAGGATGCCCATTGGATCAATTTGGAACTCTCCCTCGGGTTCCACCTAAATCACATCCCAATTTATCACATGGTTAGGATCATGTACATATCTCTTAAGCAAAGAAACATGAAAAATATTATGAGCCCTAATGCTAGAGAGCAATGCAAGTGTATATGCAGATGGCCTTATTCTTTCAAGCACTTCAAACAGCCCACAGTATCTAGGTGACAGATTGGCACAACTTCCAAGCTTCAAAGAACTCTTCTTTTCCCTCACTCTAAGGTAAACATGATCCCTGACACTGAAATCTCTGTTCACCCTATGCTTATCTACATAGCTTTTCTGTCTATCCTGGGCTGCTCTCATATTCTGCCTGATCTTCACCACTTCCTGCTCCATCTCCTTGAGCAATTATGGACCAAGCACAACCCTGTTCACTGGATTATCCCAAGCCATTGGTGTCCTACACCTCCTGCCATACAAATATTCATATGGACTCATCCCCAAAGATGCTCGATATCCATTGTTATAAGCAAACTCTACCAAGTGTAAATAATCTTCCCACTTGGTTGGTTTCTCCATCACATACATGCGAAGCATGCATTTAAGCACTTGATTCACTCTCTCTGTATGACCATCAGTCTAAGGATGGTAGGAAGTGCTGAAGTTCAGCTTTGTACCCAAATATGCAAACAACCCCTTCCAAAAATTGGAAGTGAATTTGACATCTCTGTCAGAGACTATTGCCTTAGGAAATCCATGCAGTTTGAAAATCTTCTTCATGAATATCTTTGCAATGTCACCAGTCTTATGCATAGACTTAACTGGTATAAAATGTGATGCCTTTGTCAACTTTTCCACCACAATAATGATGGAATCATATTATCTCCAAGTCATTGGCAATCCTGTAATAAAATCCATGGAAATAACTTCCCATTTCCATTTTGGAACTGGCAAAGGTTGCAACAAACATGTTGGGTGTTGGTGCTCAACCTTCACCTGCTGACATTTCATGCACCTTGAAATATATTCAGCCATGTCCTTCTTCATTCCTGGCCAAAGTACTGCTTTCTAGCTATAGCAAGTGTCTTTTGATATATTGGGTGACCATAATATGGAGCTTAATGGATCTCATCCATAACAACTCTCCTCAAATCTGCTACATTTGGAATATAAATTCTGTTCTTATAAGTAAGAAGTCCATCTTCTTCCAATTTATATCCCTCATAATTCTTTTCAAGGATTTGCTGCTGCAACTTGTCCTTGACCTGCATATACATTTCATCTTCAATAGTACGACTAACAATCTGCTGTCTCAAATATGATTGGAAAATACTAATGGATGCCACATGCATTTCCTGCACCTACCTGCTGAGTGCATCAACTACCTTATTCTCTTTTCCCTTTATGTGCTTGATTTCAAAATCAAACTCACATAAAAACTCCAGCCATCTAGCTTTCCTAGCATTTAGAGTAGGATGAACAAACAAATACTTCAAACCACAATGGTATGTCCTTAGCTCAAATATTCTACCCATCAAGTAATGCCTCCACATCTTGAGAGCATATACTATGGCTTTAAGTTCTAGATCATGAGTGGCATAGTTCTTCTCATGCTCCTTCAAATTCTTGACTCATAACATATCACGTGGTTGTCTTGCATAGGAACTCCTCCAATCCCTTGACCACATGCATTGGTACAAACCACAAAATATTTTTCTGGGTCTACAATCTTCAAGACTGGTGCACTTGTGATAAGATTCTTCAACTGTTGGAATCTTTCTTCACACCTCAGTGTCCATTCGAACTTTATTCCCTTATTTTGCAAAGAAGTGACTGGGTGTGCAACCTTGGAGAATCCTTCAATGAATCTCCTGTAATATCCTGCAAGTCCCATAAAATATCTCACATCTGTCACATTTCTTGGAGTAGGCCAATTCATAATGGCGTCAATCTTGTCAGGGTCCACAGATATACCCTCTTTTGAGATAATGTTACACAAATACTTAATTATATCTTTATAGAAGTCACACTTGCTCAACTTTGCATACAGTTTATGCCCCCTGACAATTACAATGTCAATCTCATATGTTCTTCACAATGACTTTGTTCAGCTATCTGTAATCAATACACAATCTAACTGTACCATCTTTCTTCTTCACAAATAGAACCGGTGCTCCCCAAGGAGACACACTCGTCCTGATATACTACTTCTCCAACAACTCTTGCAACTACATCTTCAGCTCTAGAATTTTTGGTGTGCGCATTCTGTAGGGTGTCTTGGACATTGGTGCTGCTCCTGGCACAAGCTCAATTGTGAAATCAATGTCTCTCTTTGGAGGAAGCCCTGGAATATCATAAGGACAAACATCCCTGAATTTTTGCAACACATGAAAGTCCTCGAACCTAGGAGTTTCATTCTCTGTTGCCTATAAAATATGAGCTGCATACAACTGACAACCTTTCCTACAAAACTTCTTCAATTGCATTGCTGAAATCTGCCTCATAGAAATCACCTTTGGAATGCCTCTTACAACTATTGGGTTCCCTTGTTCATCCATGCATTCAAAAGTCTTATTATAGTAGTCGAGAGTTACCCCATGAGATTCTAACCAATCCGTTCCAATGAGAACGTCATAGGAACCAAGTGGTATAACATTCAGATCTACACAAGTGACCAATCCATTCATCACCAATGGACATTTCTCTACCACTTCACTAACCTTTCTCTTAGTTCCAGTGGCTAGCTGAACTAAACAAGATTTGCTATGCTTTAATTTCTTAAAAGTACCAATCTCCACTACTCTAGGAGTAATCTAATTGTGAGTAGAACCAGGGTCAATCAAAATAGAAACAAATTTCTCAACAATCTTACCTGCAACTTCGACCATAGTTGACTGGTGATCTTCCTGGCGGTCCTCCAGTGCTGCATAAATCCTAGGGACGACCCTTGCTACTTGACCCTTTTTTTTTGCCTCTTGAATGTTGTAAGTTGGCCTTGCATTCTCATTCTCAAGTGGACAATCCCTGCGCATGTGGGGTCCTCCACATCTCCAACATTGGAGTGGTTCTCTGGGATTTTCTCCCACCACTCTAGCTGGTTGCTTCTGTTGATTCCTGAATTTAGAAGGTTTGAAACCTTTCTTCCTTTAGTCAGACTTCTCATTCTTCTTGTCCTTCCATGTCTTGATAATTAGGTTTGCCTTTGCTTTTCTCATAACAATACTTGGCTTCCCTTATTGCTTCTTCCAGAGTTATAGGTTCATAAAACTCAATTCGGTCTTTGTAAGGCTAAGGAAATCCACTCACAAAACGTTGGATTTTCACCTTTTCATATTTGATGTACCTGACATACCTTAAAAGTTCTAGGAACTTGTTTGCATACTCTTCCATGGTCTGCTGTCCCAATCTTAGCTCATGGAATTCTTTGATCTTATCATCATAGTACATGTCGAAGAGGTACTTTTGCTTGAAATACTTCTGGAACTGTTTCCACACAATATTCCTTTCATTAATCTTTTTCACTTGTCTAAAGTGATCCCACCATATGGATGCTCTTCCAGTCAAATTGAAGATGGCTGCTCTAGCGTTCATATTTCCTAAATAGTCTTGGACTTGGAAATGTTTCCTCATCCCAAGAAGCCAAGCTTCAGCTTCTTGATCATTCTTTATCTCACCATTAAAGGTAGGTGGCATTGCCTTCTTAAATTCATCACGTGAACGGTTCTGGTAGTGCCTCTTCCTCTCATTCTTATGAGAAGAAGAACTTGAACTGCTAGTGGATCCTTCAGAGTCAGATGACCATTAGAGGAAATTTCAACTCAAAATGGGCCTCCTAAAATGGAT
>LPNX010533316.1:0-94928 GCA_001517045.1 Pseudotsuga menziesii | reverse complement strand
TTATTAATTTTGGAGGAAGAAAAGAAAAAAACTACTTTTTTGTTTGTATTTTTGACATATCTCCCCGTGTTTTTACTCAAATTTCGATCAAGAGAGCTCTTTGGATGTGGAATTAAATTCCTCATCCAACGAGTACCCACTCAACATACTTTTGACGGACCCTGCTACCCCAAAAACAAGAAATACCTAAAAAAATGGAATGATGACATCATCATTCCATTTTTTTAGGTATTTTTTGTTTTTGGGGTAGCAGGGTCCATCAAAAGTATGCTGAGTGGGTACTCGTTGGATGCAGAATTTAATTCCACATCCAACAAGCTCTCTCGATCGAAATTTGAGTAAAAACACGGGGAGATATGTCAAAAATACAAACAAAAAAGTAGTTTTTTTTATGATACCTATCCCCAAATTTATATTAAAAAAGTGTTTAAGACCTATACGGTATTTCAAATTTAAAGCAATTTCATTGGCTAACACATGATGACATGGAATTTGAATAAAAGTTAAAAGGCCCATTTTGAGTTGAAATTTCCTCTAATGCCACTAGGAGATCTCTTCCTTCTTTTGGTACTGCTTTTACTACCTTCTGGTCTTATTGTCCAGTCCCCAGAGTTCATGCGCCTCTAAATGTCTGTCAAACTTTGTAGCATGGATGCATTTAGCTTATTCTGCTCCTCCTGATCCTTAACCAATCTTTCGTTATCCACCCTCTAACTTTGCATCTCCACCCTTAGGCTTCTCATGGTGGCTGCAAAATCTGGGGGAGTATCTTGAAACCTCCTCCCATTAGACTCTGTCTTAGCATTTTCAACTCGGACATTTTTCCCCATAGCATCTTCCTCGTGCTCATAGGGATCCTGGGAATCATTCATGCCGTAGGTTCTCATGGCTCAGCCAAACCAATTTTACCAAGTTGCACTATCTGGAACGCTGCCCTCTGAAGGTGACTATAATTCTGCAAAATGTGTTATCAAACACCATTTGTTAGCTGGATAGCAATTCAAAATTAAAAACCATTTACTTACTGTCACCTGGCCCATTTGGGCCCAATGTTGTAACCAACATCTCTATTAACTGTTCAACTTGGCCCCTTTTATGCCCAACGCTGTAACCCAGAGCTCTATTAAACCACAATCTAGGTGTTCTTTTCTCTTTTAACTGCTTGTTCTGGCCCATCCAGTCCCAATGCTGAAACCAACAACTTTGATACCACTCTGTCACATACTTATACCCCAATTATCATGCGGAATTAAAAATTTCCTATGGAACCTTTGTCGTTCTTTGAAACACAGGGCATGGCCGTGAAACACTCCTCAACATTCATGTTCTGATACCACCCTGTCACGTCCCCTCTCGTCCACCATTAATCAATTCGACGATCTACGAAGAAAGATCCCAGAGGGAATCGAACGGCGACAGAAAAATCATGACAGAAAATGACGGTCACAATCTGTTTCGCATCTGGGGACAGATCAACGACTGAGAATAAACCCGCAAGAATCAACAGTGTGAAAATCTTGAGTTGTGGAATCGGGAAAATGGAAATTGCGATCCCGCATCCTGCATGTGGAAATAGACCATTGAGGAAAGGAGAGTTATGGAAGGAAATATGCGAAGCCACATTCTGCATCTCGCATCCCATATCCCACAAGTTATGAAAGGAAAAATTGCAGAGTACAGGATTTACAGAATGTCATTTTTGCATCCCACATCCCGCAAGTTGCAGAAGGATATTTCTGGGGAAATTCCACCTGCTAACAGAAGTCTTAGATTGAGTTGATAATTCAGGACATCACCAATTTGGCCAATCTAAGACCCATAACGAAACTTAGAAATGCATTGAAAGTAAACATATACAGATGCGTACAATTGCAATTATACAATGAAAGAAATTCATCAATTCAACACATTAGGCATGTTCATCATATTTCATTAAGCAAATACAAATGCAGAGATTAACATAGATAAGAACACTTAT
Organism: Pseudotsuga menziesii; assembly: GCA_001517045.1. Taxonomy (NCBI): domain Eukaryota; kingdom Viridiplantae; phylum Streptophyta; class Pinopsida; order Pinales; family Pinaceae; genus Pseudotsuga; species Pseudotsuga menziesii. Next base: position 92,950 of record LPNX010533316.1, on the reverse strand, counting down.
CTTTGAAAGAAGTTTGTTCCGCAACCAGCTATGTTGTTGCAACGTTCCACCCAACCATAGGCTTGTGCACTCATCAATATCTCAAAAGCACTGCCACCCCCGAGTTGGGCATGATTCCCCCAAGGAATAAGGAAACACTAGAAAACTCGTACATATCCAAGGATACAACAAGAACTCATCCAAGCCAACACAGTTGGGTTTATCAGGCTACACACAGTCAAGCTAGCTAACAGTTGGGTTTATCAGACTGCACACAGTTAAGCCAAAATTTACATAAAGGACTAGCCAAGCCAACAAATGGGTTTATCAAGATACACAGGTAAGCCATCTCACTACTGGGTTTATCAGGCTACTCATCCAAGCCAACATTCACAGTTGGGTTTATCAAATTGTCCAGTCAAGGATCACACATGGCCAAATGAACAATAAGACACAGCCAAGCCAATTACCAGTTGGGTTTATCAGGTTGCAAGGAGATGGAAAGGCTGACTGCTAAGCTAGTGATCTCAACCACATAGTTGTGGACACCTGCACCAAAGCTAGCCTGGATTCTAAAAATATACACAGCCAACACCAGGAAGCATCCCCTTCTTTGCTACACAGTACCTAGGGCTATGCCTTCCCTTTCCAGTGCGATTTAGGATGTGCAAAGAAGAAAACCAGCCCTCTAGATCTGTCTGTGAAGTTCCTTCTCACACTAGGTTTATCAAGCTAGTTCAGACCCCATTTCCACTCCCAAACCAGTTCAGACCAAAACAACAGCGACATACACAACAAGATACAAAATTCACCAAAAATCGTAATTCCTTGCTGGCCATTCACTCCATAGCACCCAAAATGGATTTCCTAGACATGCACACTGAAGAAACAACTAAAACGTGAAGGATAAACACACAGGAAAATTTCAGCTGCATGAGATTTCCCTGTGAATGAAGGATCGATGATCAAACATCTTGCAGCTCTCCAAAACATGAGGGAAGATGGAAAACGTGAATGCATGAGGGAATGGGAATACATTTTTCTTGAGTGTTTTCTTTCCCATGGGTTCAAAACATGTTCTTCAAGAATGGGTGCTTTGCCCAATTCGAATTTTACCCATACTCTTCCCATTCCATGCAATAACTACCTCAACCAAATTCTGGCAGAAATAAATGGCTGGGGAAAAAGACAAGGAATGGGTAGTTGACAGTTTTGATGGGTTTTCCCCAATGGCTCAAGGTTAAACATCCCCCCCCTATCCTTGGGAAATCATGCCCCCATCTCATTATTTGCTGCATTGACATAACTAGTTGTGGGTTTTTGATTGAATTGTATTTATACATGATGTTTACAAACATGTTGGGATTAGCACATGAACCATAGGCATCAACCATGATCACCTATACACCAAACATTAATCAATGACAAGGCCTTGGCCTTGCGCTCCTTGCCATGATTCCATATAATATTTACATCATATAGATTTAATGCAAACAAGGTCAAAACCGAGGTGTTACATATACTGGCACGATCAAGGAGGTAACACATATAGAATATCACCAAGCTCAGAGGTCTTCTACACAAAATGCTATTGGTATATGTACCATCACGCGAATAAAGTTGTCAAGGTTGAACATGATGGACCATTGTCTAATTATCGGTCATTGATGTATGTTGTTAACCAACGCAAGATATCCCACCGATAGTGATAATGGGAATCAAGGTACAGAGTGCAATCAAACAAGTGTGAATAGATGTGTTGAGGTCGAACACTTGACAGGGTCCATCAATCAAGGGACATTGATGTATTCCCAAAATTTTCGATGGTGAGAGAACCTGCCACTGATGGTTGTAAGTCTCAAGGAATTAAATGAACTCTAGATCCCTGTTCCGGAATAAATGATTTGAAGTCGATAGAATGTAATCCATTAGAAGGATGGCATTAAGGCATACCCCATCAACCAACAAGAGGTACACAGTAACAGTGGATAATTTGGAAGAACTCGAATGAACAATATGTGCACGAACCAGTAACTATATAGGGAATGGCCAATATGCAAAGAAAAAATAATTGAGGAGTGGCTGACTCAAGCTAAAACTTCCTTCGAACAAGAGCATAAGGAATATGGTGACTCATAGGAAGCATAGACTCAACATGAAAAATGGGACAACTCTGCGACACAAGAGGCATCGACAGATGCTCCATAGGGACTAGAAGCATAACCAATTGATGGAGAAACTTAGAGTAACGAGTACAACTCCTAAATTCATACTAGTAACCCAACTGATGGATGGAATATACAGTGTTATGTTCGAAGGTGACACGACACGACAACTGCCAAAGTAATTTCATTTATCGTTCGAATTTTTTTATGTTTCTTTATTTTTTTGGTATTTTTCATATTGGAAAGCTTGAAAAAAAATAAAATTGATTATATTACATAAGTAGGAGGAAACGAGTGTCGCGAGCAAGAAAACTAGTTCCAAGCAGTGGAACATACCAATGTTCAATGCAAGGAAGCACATGAAGGATAAGGACACTTGGGGGGACGTCTCCTTTGGGTATCGGGTGATCAAGCAGCAAAAGATATATGGGAGGCTCTACTTGGCTATGATTGAGGCAAGCTCAAGATATATGGCTCATAAAAGTGAAGTAGGGGGGAGACATAAAGCTCAATACGGCAAGAGGGTGCATGAAATGCAATTACAACTTGATATAAATGGGAATCCCTATGGGGGATGGATAGCATAAGGTTCAAGAAAGAATATGAGGTTCTTTCTCAAAGACATGGAGGGACTACAAGGGACTCCCAGAACTAAGGGAGGACTCTCTGCATGGGTACAAAATAGAAAAACATGATCTATATAGGGTACCCATGTGTAGGATGGCTCTACTATTTACGTAATGCCACTTCTAATAGTAGTGTGAAGGTTCTGCAACATCATGAAGTGTGTTTATACCTATAATTAAGGAGACATGGTCATAGGATGATGCATGATGTATACAAAAAAGTGATCCTATCCTATATGCCAGTTTGAAATTATACCTATCATAGACACAAATAGGTCAAGACCTAAATGAAAGTGCACTCAAAACAAGTCCCTAGACCACAATATTAGGCCAAAACAACTCGAAAAGGTCAATAAAAGTTCGAACTATATGCTAAGTGGGTAAAATTTTCAAAAGAAATTTGATAGATAGTAAAAATTGACATTTTCACCATACCATTTTTTTTTTACCACAAATAGTTCATTTGGAGTCATTTGAACCACCAACTTTAACTGTCAATTCCGGGAGCTAGGAGAAACAAAATCACGAGTTGTCAAGACTAGGTAAATCCTCATCTCATCCCTCATCCTTTCCATGTGTTTATTTTCATTTTCCATGGTGTATTTTTCAGTTTGAAGAAACCCAAAAATGGGTATCCCGACCCACGAGGGTCATAAGCCATCAAGTCGCGTATAGGGACTAATGTACGTGGAAAAATCACAGACATCCCATGTACATACGCAATTGTCACCAAGAAAAGTCACGAACAGGGCCACGGATACCCAATTCAAGAGAAAATTCTCATCAAAATCAATGTTTTCTTTTAGGATGGTGCTAGAGTGGAGGGAGTGTGAGCATGAAGATGTGGATAGGGAATTCCATTGAGACATAAATTCTCAACAAGCTCTAAAAAGATGTGTATTATACAAATTTTGGCAACTTGGGGGTTTGAGAGACCAATCAAGGCTTATTGATTACTAGGACCTAGACATGGAGGATTTTCAGCTAGATGGGATGCCCTAAGACTAGAAGTGGAAGATATCTACTTCATTATCGGACTATCCCGGCGAGGCGAAGTAAACTTATGGGCTCGTGGGGTGGGAGGAGGGCTCACCATCAAGGAGTATATAGTCATTTACTTCCTTCCGAATACTGAGAAGATCGGAAGCTAGGTTCTGGTGAACTCCATCCAGAGCCTTAGTCTCAAGGTTATAGTTCTGGTACTAGCCAGGAAAGCAGGGTTGGCATCACTACATTAGGCCTCCATGCCTCTCATGTTTAATGCAGTAGAGTGTATGAGACCTATAGTGTACGATTGGAGCACATCGTTGTTGAACACTATGAGACAACAACTAACAGGATGTAAGCTAGGTAGGACAAAGAAGTTTGGTTTCACCAGCATACTTAGCACTTTATTTTTTGAGCAGGTACCGAGACTTATCCCAATATTTCAGGTTCCTCCACATATTCTACTAGATCCATCCCAAACCCGTTGGGAGGAGGTGATGCAACGGTTAGGGGGAGGCAGGACACCCACTCCATTCCCACTAGACTTCTACCATTGGTGGAAGAGACATATCATGGTCGTGGACAACTATCCCTGTGTAGGAATTGACTCTGTGGAGACCTAGACATGCCATTACCATCGGGTACTGCATACGGTGACATAGGTAACAATCTCAAATGAAATTTTGAATTATTTGATTTTTTGTATTTTTGATATAATGGAATCAAAAGCATGTTTTTGGAGGTATCACATACTAACATTGATCATGTATATGCAGATGTGGGTCCTATATGGCCGGATGGTTACCCCCGACATCGTCAGAGGGGATGACATACTCGGTGCGGATGTGGAGCATACACTCCAAAGCATACATACCAACTTCGTCAGGATGACATACAGGGTACCCATGGTGCAAGTCAAATACTTACCGGAGGCTATGCAAAGACATGTAGTAGGAGTACCATGTCCATGGGTTAGACTATTTCGACAATTGACAAATGTAGTTGTTTGTTACCATGACCATCACCCTGGTCCACAGGAATAGAGGCCTAGATAGACTTTTTGTATCGACTGTATAGTTTTTGGTGGCTTGAAGCTCCAATTTTGTATCATGATATTTAATACTATGACACCATTTTGGATTATATTTTGGAAATGAAAAACTTATAGTGATCGGCTTGATGTATTTACATGTGTGTTCAAATGTGAATGAAATGTGTATGCTTCGTTATTGATGTAACAAACTCCAGTCTAAAATGTAATTTGCATAAGAATCGGCAACATGATTGTAAAGTATAGGAATATAAATGTATGTTATATAGTCAAATTGTCGTTCTAACAATCTTACCTATAACAACCTTCACAATAAAGATGAATCCCTGATACGGTACACACCATTTATCTGTGATACAACTAGCTGCGATTCAAAGTGTACTTGTTATACCAAAATCCTATCATCTACATGTGATAAGATCCTTAACACTTCTATTTTCCCTCAATCCCAAACTTGGAGTGGAAACAGTGCTCTGGATGTCAATTTTACATAAAAAAACCCTAGGACCTCTTTTTCCCTTTAGCTTATGAGCGGTACCTTATGCAGCACCGCCTGAGTCCTGTTATAGATAAGTAGTGCCACAGCATATGTGCTTTCTTCTTGAAGCGATTCTTACCTACACTGCTATGTCATAAAGGTATATAAGCGGTACCCTTGGTAAAAGGTGAAAAAAAGAAGCTTCACGAAGCTTCTATATCAAAAGCTTCATGGATAGCCTTATCCCTACTAACCTAGATCAGTTAAGATCGAGATCCATGCTTTGGGGATCTCATGGCCACCTCACCTACCAATATCTCAACCATTTTTATCCTTTTGAGCCCTATAAAACCAATCTCATACCACATGGTTGAGGGGGAGAATTGAATGGTAAAGTTATGCTGCTGAATTGACTATCTGGCCTAATCCATCATAGAGCACAAGAGAGAAAGTTGGAGCTATCGGGATGAGATGTTTGTATTGTGAAGGAGTTTGTCGACACTAAGGATAAATGGTTGTAAGCTCTTTCATTTTATTCATTAATGCAAAGTTGGTTCCTTTCCCATATATCTGTTCTGTTGTAATCTCACTCATGTATTATCGGATTCCTTAGTCACCGATATAGATCTATGAATGGTTTCTGGTATCTTTGATGTTGTTGTACATTTGATGTGTTTACGCAGGTTTTTCATTAGAGATCATATTCCAGACATTTGTAGTCTCTAGGGGAAGTCTTCCAACTGAGTTGTAACTTATTTGTTCTGGATCTGAACCATTTAGACTAGAGGAGCAGCTTCTGTCCGTAGGAGGTGAAATATTCCTGACTACAAATCTGGCGACTACACTGGGGAAAAAGCAAGTTTCAGTTGATATAACCTTCCTCAGTCCTTGAACACTTGTCCAAATCCAAGCTCCAGTCTGTAACTCTCTTCAGCCAGATCTGCCATCTAACTTAGTGAAGTTTTTGTTTAAAACTTTCAGATATGAACTACTTTGACTTTACATGCTCTGTTTTACTGTTAATTCATCAGTCTTTGTGTTGATTTGAGCCATTTTTAACTTGAATTTTCATTCTCTTTATGTTCTGGATTTATTCAGGGAACTGCGCATGTGTTGTAGGCAATAAGCGGTGCCCCCACCTGAACCCTGTGAGCAATAGGCGGTGCCACCGCCTGAGTGTAGTAATCCAGAAGCAGTGCTGGCCCAGAACCGCTCTGTCAAAGACCCCTCTAGTGCGGTGCCAAGTAGGGCTTCTTCCAGAACTTGGTTTCTTTTCATTTTTTGCAAAAAGTAGGGTTTTTCTTACTTTCAACCCTGTACTGTCAAGCTTGTTTGTTTGAATCTGGATGCTCATGGTTAAGAAAAATTGTGTGGGGAAAGTTTGCTTGATTAAAAGAATCCAAAAGCTAGGTTAGGATTATTGATTATTCATTTGCCTTCATGTTTGTTGGTTGTGATTCTGAAAGAAACTATTGAAATATTAGGTTTCAGCTAGATGTCTTTTCGTTTCATTCATAAAGACTAAAAGAAAGACCACTTGATTATCATCTTAATTTCATTTTTTCCATAGAGGACTTCTTTTTGCTTTTAAAAGGAATTTTTTTTGTTGAGATTAGGTCATTATTTTTACTGAGAATAGGGCACTGGATCTCTGATTAGCCTCATAAGCTTTCAGGTTCCCTTTGTTCTTTTGTCTCTCTTGCATCATTATTGTCTCATCAAAAAAAAAAAATGTAGTTTTAAGTTTGATCTATCTATGTTTCACAAAAAAATCGAAAAAATAGATTGCATATGCATGTAGAGTGCTTGTTGTTTTTCTTTTAGGAAAAGAAACTCTTACCCATTTGATTGCTTTCAAAAAGAAAATGGGTTTGGAATGTGTTGCTTGTCTTTCAATTTGATTTGTTCAAAATAGTTGTTTGGGAATTTTTTGTTTCAAAACGAAAAGAAAAGACTCTCTCTCCCTCCCGTAGGTAGGCATATCTCAAACAGTAAAGTGAAATATTTGCATCTACATATCTACATGGTTTTACTTTTTCTGTCAAAATTCCATTCATTCACCTAACCATCCACTTTAAAATTAACGGTAGTTATAGGCTTAAAATTTGTATAGAAATTTGAGTGATAGGCTAGAGACGTGTTCAGGCGCTGTTAAGTGTAGGAGATGTCGTTACTTGTCCACACTACATCCTGGGACTCGTGCGGTTCTTCCACGTACTATCGGTATATCGAACGACCTTTCATGTACCCTTGAGGTATATAGAAAGGTACTTCATGTACTCAATTGTATATAGGAAGGCCCCTTGTGAACGGTTGTGCATTAGATAGCACTACTACCAATTTGAGCTCCCACGTACCTTGCGTATATCGGGAGACCCCACTAGGTTACCCTATCCAAACCGAGTTAACCTCTTGGCCGTCTTGGCTTTACTTGCGAATCTCGTAAAGTCTTGATAATCCTGGTGAGAGACCGGACTATCTGAACTCCTCTTGTCATTTAAGTTTGCTTATTTGGCCTGTAGCTTGAGTAGGAGAATTTTTGGTGTGTTTTTTCTAGTTTTCAAACCCTAGGTTAGATAGGAACTGTGCAAACTGGCTGAATTGAGATGGTCCAGGAGAGCATGGGGTTTTCCACCTGATTTTCCTCTTGTTTCGGGAGAAGATCCTATGGAAGCTATCGACCAAGGAGTTGCTACCAACTCCCATGTGGGAGAAAATGTGGTTGCAGAAAGCGGAGATCAATATCCTTCGCATGGTCCTCCCTTGGCTCAACAACCGTCTAGGAGTAATACTTCTTTCCATTCTCCCATAGAAGGCCGCGTTGATGATACCAACCACCCAGATTATGGTCCCAATGCTCCGTTTAATTGGGATACTTCTATGGGACAGGACATTGCTTCGTTTGGTGCCCGTCCAGCCTCTTCTGAACAAATTTCACCAAGTGAAGAAGAACGTAGACAATACCAGGAAGCCATTCTCCATGAACAAGAATTTGAAAAGAGAATAGATAAAATATTGGCTACACCACCACGTGGCTCGACAGTTTTTCCTCATAATGCGGACCCTTGGCCTCCTGGATATCGCTCACTTGTTGATTCTATGAAACCCATTGAACCTATTTTAGATCGCATTATGACTCTGCATAATCCAGGTCAAACCACCAACCCCACCACCTCCCATATTACATCTATTCCAAATCCTCCCGGGTCTTCTGCACCTGGGGGACAACATTCAATTCATGGTTCGTAAATACCTTCTAGTGCCGGGGGGCAACCCCCAGCACGACCTACATTACCTATCAAAGGAGTTGTAGCTAGTAATGGATAGACCTCCCATATAGGGAAATCTACAGTCTATGTCCCTCCTACCTATACAAACGTAGTTAACCCCCCATCAAGTTCAGGTCAGCCCTTGGGGGTACAACCTATAACCAATCAAACCTCTTGGGTATATGGTTACCCAACAAATCAAGTACTTGTAGGAAATATCAATTACCAACCCACCCCTATAGGAATACCATATACTGGAATTCCCTATCTTAGTAACACTTTCACTCCATGGGGGCAACCTAACTGGTCCTACATGCCAGGTATGGGAGGGATACCTATACATACTGCTAGGGGCGTCGAAGGACCACCTTATGGAGGTCCTCCCCCTGGGGGGTCTAATGGTCTTGGAGGGCCTGGCGGCCTTTCTCCTAATGGTCCTAGTGGGCTTGGTGGTCCTGGGGGGCCTAGCGACTTTGCTCCTAATGGTCCCGGAGGGTCTAGTGGCCTTCCCCCTGGTGGTTCCAGAGGCTCTGGAGGTTTTCCTCCAAGGGGACCTGGAGGGTCTGGTGGTCCTCCTCCTGGTGGTCTTGGTGGCCCTGGAGGGTCTGGTGGTGCTCCTCCAGGTGGTCCTGGTGGTCCCGACGGTCCTAGTGGTCCCGAAGGCACTGGTGGTCCTCCTCCTATAGGCTCCGGTGGTCCTGACGGTCCTGATCCTGGAAATCAACCCCCTGCAGGTGGATCTTCAAGAGGTTCATCATCACAACAATCGTTTCAACAACTTGTATATCAATCTACTTATGGTCCTACTGGTGGTTACATGCCTTATCAATACTACCAGTACATATAATGTAATCACCAGTTACCTTTCCTAGCAACCTTGGACTTGCCTGATTTGTCCAAGTTGATTAATGATCCCATTCGACATCACCCCTCGTGGCTTGCCATTCTGGTAAAGTTACCATTGAACATTCCTAAATTCGATGGAAAGCAAGGAGATGATCCAGAAAACCATGTCATGACATTCCATTTGTGGTGTTCCTCGAACTGCCTAATGGATGATTCAGTTCGTTTAAGAGTCTTCCAGTGAACATTGACCAGTACGGCCATGAAATGGTACATTCAACTTCCGCAACATTCGTTTATGGATTTTGGTTCTTTGGCAACTGTCTTTCTTACACACTTCCAGCTTCCTATCCGCTATGAAACAAGTACATATCTCTTAATTTCTTTGCCTCAGAACACCTCCACGCACATATCGGACCATATCCATGAGTGGAGAAGGAAGAGAAGACTCATCAAGGCTCTTGTCCCTGATCAATTGCTAGCTGATTGGCTTACTAAATCTTTGTTGCCTCCAATCGCCCGAGATGTGGCTATGGGCGGTGTCATTATTGAAGAGCAAGATATTAGTCGAGCCCAATATCTATATTTGGTATATTCCCAGTACAGAACATTGTATGACTTGATCCCTCATGCTCCTCGCCCAAGCACTGATCCTACCAAGCCACCAGCAGAAACCCCTGTTGACGAGATTGTTGGTTCAATCTAGTCCCCGTCGACAATAAAACCTGCCAAGCAACCCCATACTTCCACTCCTGCTCCTTCAACTCCCAATGTTTTTGCCAAGGTAAATTCCATTCAGATTACGCAAATGCCTGACAATAATAAAAGGAAAGGTAAAGCGAAAAACAAAAAACCTGGAAACCCGCAGGAGAATCTGAAACCAACCACCAATGAGAATGATAAAGGGAAAAGAAAAGAAAAATATCTATGTCTGCTATGCGGAGGTGACCACTTCATGAAAGAGTGTCCTCGTCGTGAAGAAATCAATAAATTTCTAAAAAATAATCCCACGCCAGCAGTTCTCACTGATCCTTTCCCTTCTCAACAACAGCTGATAGACCACATGTCTAATCAAGGAAATTCTAGTTCTTCAGAGGAAATTTGCATGATGTCCTCAGACACTATTAATTTACAAACTCGAGGTCAGAGTTATGACAAACCCACAGATAAGAAAGAAGACAATTCTTCTTCAGGAAAAGCTCCCTCTACTGGTTCTGCCGAGTCCTCGTCTATTGGTCCCCTAACCATCGAGAAGCCTAATCTCGACATGGTTTTGCGTCCACCCAAGAGTACTCTTAGGAAGGATATTTTTAATCCTAATGCCCAAGCTTCCCAATTTTATAATGTAGTTGAAGATCTTTCTCAGGAACCATGCGCGATGTCTACCTTGGAAGTACTCCAAAGTTGTCCTACGCAACACAAAAAATTGTTAACCGCGTTAGGAGATTTAGACCTGGACAACACTAATTTGATTCACTTTAATGTTGAGAACTATAAGTCTAGGCTATCTCACAAAATCGCTTTCCAAATCATAAGGAAAGTATTCGAGAAAAAGGTCTTTAGAACTGTCTTAGACGAAGGAGCTTCAACTTTGGTTTTGTCCCTATCTTGTTAGAAATATATTGTCTCTCCCGAGCTTGTAACATCACCAACGACTCCGAAAGCCTTTGATGGATGAGGTTTCCAGCCCCATGGTCTCATACTAGCACTTTCAGTCGAGCTTGGGGGAAAAACCATTTCCATTCAAGTGGAAGTAGTGGATGCCCCGTTAGACTACAATCTCCTATCAGGAAGAAATTGGTTTTACGCCATGACTGCTGTTGCTTCGACGGTATTTCGAACCATCCAGTTTTCGCATCTAGGGAGGATTGTAACCATTGATCAGCTCGATTTCTATACGACAGACGTTACCACCCCTACGGCTAATAACATCCCTATGTTAGGCCAGTCCTCTCCTCCTTACTAGTTGATTGGGGTAGGCATGTTGAAGGATTCTTCCCTTATGGGGATTTTTCCATCAAACCCTCCTAACACAGAAACGACGATGGTAAATATGATTTATTCGTTTGATTATGATCTAAAGGGAAAACAAATTGTTGAGTCCACCTCATTGAGTCTGCATGAAGCAATGTACAACATTATCCAAACCCTTTCCGATGACCACACTAATGACCTTCATCTAGTGGCTTCAGACCCTTACCATCTGCCCTACTGGTTGGAACCCTTTCTTCCTACTCTGGATTATCTCTCCAAGACTTTTCCCTCTGACAAGTCCATTATGGAGATCATGAGTACGAATGGGAGGATCATCACCATAGATCCTCGTTCCTCCCCAACACCAGCTCGATAGACCATGATTTTGCATCCCTTTTTATTACTGATATTGTCAAAACCCCTCAAACTCCTATATTGTTGCAGAACGCGGAGTCTGAAGGAAATCTATGCAACATTACTCAAACAAATCCAATTGACATATCAGCCAAGCCTGGCACCCTTGAGCATGTTCATGTTGGGCAGAACTGCTCATCAGAAGAATATGAAGCATATAGAGCACTTTTCAAAGAATTTCGAGATGTCTTTTCCTGGTCCTACGAATAAATTCCTGGGATAGAACCATCCATTGTGGTTCACGAAATAAAAACCTATCCCACTGCAAAACCTATCAGGCAAAAATAGAGACAAGTCCATCCACGAAAATCTGCAGCTATCAAAGCTGAAATAGAAAAGCTTCTAAAAGCAGGGTTTATTTATCCCGTACCCTTGAAGGAATGGGTATCGAACGTCATCCGTGTCAATAAAAAATAGGGCACCATTAGAGTCTGCATCGATTTCAGATATTTGAAAAACGTTTATCCCAAAGACAACTTTCCCACTCCACATATCGACCAGATTATCGACAACTGTGCCAGAAGTGTCATCTTCTCGTTTATGGATGGCTTTTCAGGCTATAACTAGATTGAGATATTACCTGTCGATCAGCACAAGACAACATTTATTTTCCCATAGGGAACCTTTGCATATAGGAAGTTACCATTCAGCCTAAAAAATGTTGAAGCCACTTTCCAGCATGCTATGTCCTATGTGTTTCACGATATCAAACATATTGTAGAACCGTACCTTGACGACCTCTGAACTCATTCACAGCGACGGGAGGACCATCCTGGTCATCTTAGAGACATTTTCTTGAGATATCGTCATTATAACATACGGCTCAATCCTCATAAATGTGTTTTTTACGTTGAGACGGGATGTCTGTTAGGTTTTGTGGTTTCTAAGGATGGCATCTGGATAGATCCATTGAAAATTGCCACTATTTTAGCCCTATCAGCCCCAACCAACCTTCTAGAACTCCAAAGTTTGCAAGGGAAGGAAAACTTTCTCCGTCGTTTCATTTGCAATTTTGCAAAGGAAACATATGGCTATATGTGTCTCCTCAATAAGGACACTCTGTTCTTTTGGGATGACCAAGCCCAACGATCCTTTGATAAATCTTAAACACGTGCTGACTCACTCACCCATGATACACCCACCATATTATTCAAAGGATTTTCTCTTATACATTACTGCCTCCACTACTACCATTGCTATAGTTTTGGTGCAGGAGAATCCCAATGGTCAAGAGCACGTGATATACTATGCTAGTAAGAATCTCATGGATTTCGAAACTCAATACTCACACATGGAAAAATTAGCATTGGCCACAGTCAATGCTATTCAAAAATTTCGTCACTACATTTTGCTCCGCACAACCACCGTATTGGCAGACTAGAACCCTATGTATTACATCCTGACTTGTCAGGTGCTCGGGGGAAAATATTCCCGATGGATAGTCATCCTACAGGAGTTTGATCTGGAATTTTCCAAAGCTACGTCAAAGAAATCCTTGGTCTTTGTTGAGCTAATGTGTGATATTCCCCGTGCTTCGATGAAATCTGAGCCCAGTGATTCATTCCCGGATGAATTCTTGTTCCTGATAAGCACTATTGACCCATGGTATGGAGATTTAATCATTTATCTCCAGACACAGAGATTTTGGCCCACTTTATCCTGTGACAATAGTCGCTGTATCTGCCACCACGCAAAATAATGCCTCATCTTAAATGACACTTTTTATAGACGCGGTATTGATTCTTTTCTCCGGCGATGCCTTACCCATGAGGAAGTTGAACAAGTTTTGAATGACTGCCACTCTGGAGCATGTGGCGGTCATCTATCTGGGATGGCTACAGCCCAGAAATTCCTTCGCGCTGGCTATTTCTGGCCTTCAATCTTTAAAGATTTTCACAAGGTTATTAAGAAATGCCCATCCTACCAACATTTCTATCTGAAAAAGCACACCCACCCTGCTCCGTTACACCTCGTCATTGTCGTTGGCCCTTTTGCCAAATGGGAGATCGATTACATGCATTGTAATCCTACCTCAGCTGGGGGGCATGGTTACATCATCATAGCCATTGATTATTTTACGAAATGGGCTAAGGCTATGCCTACATATGCAAAGGACGGTAAGACTGCCACTATATTCCTGTTCAATCACGTGATAGCAAGATTCAGAGTCCCGCAGTCCATAGTTACGGATCACGGATCACATTTTTGTAATCAAATGATGGAGGAATTAAGTGCCAAGCTAGGTTTTTGTCATGAAAACTCAATGCCCTATTATCCAAAAGCTAATGGTCAAGTGGAGGAAATTAACAAAGTTTTAAAAACAATGCTGCGTCGAATGGTTGGAGACCATAAATCCAACTGGCACCATATCCTCTTCTCCTCTCTTTGGGCTTATAGGACTTCAGTAAAAACAACTACTGGTTTTACACCCTTTTAGCTTGTCGATGGACTAGAAGTTGTCTTTTCGATTCAATTTCAAATTCCATCCTTGAAACTTGTCGTCGAGCTTCTCCCAAACACTTCCACAGAGGAAGAAATATTTCTCTACTTGAACAACCTTGACGAAACTAGAAGAGATGTTGCCTTAGCCAATGAGGCACACAAGAAACGCGTCAAGGCGCAATATAACAAGTCTGTCCAACCTCATGCCTTTAATGAAGGTGACCTAGTTTTAACCTATGATCAGAAACATGACAAACTAGGGAAAGGGAAGTCCGAATCCATGTGGTATGGTCCCTTCATTATTTCCAAAGTTCTAGAGAAAGGGGCCTATGAGCTCATGGAATACGATGGAATCCCCTTAGGACAACCTCACAATGGGTTGTACCTGAAGAGGTATTATGCCTAGATCTTTCTTGTATAGTACCTTGTATATATGTATATTGCTTGAATTTTTAGTGCTTAAGTATTTTCAATATGGTTTTGAGTTTAGTGTCCAAATCTGTTTATACCATGTTTTGGTCATGCAAAGCAAATGGATTTCTACGGCTTCGCTGATGGTGCTTGCCGCCACACCTTGAACCTTGCCTCAGCTGATTGGGTTCTTTATTCCCCAGCTCATGATTTGGTCATTTCGGGAGTGGTTTGTATTGGTCCTGCTACCAACAATATCACCGAGTATCAAGCAGTCATAGGTCTTCTGACTGAAGCTGCCTCCCAGGACGTTCGTAACTTGGTAGTTTTTATGGATTCATAACTAGTGGTTTGTCATTTAAATCATGTCTATACCATCAGGAATTTCGTGCTTCTCCATCTCTTCCGGAGGGTACATTTATTGGAAAGGTGATTTGAAGCTATTACTTATAGGCATATCCCTAGGGAAGACAATATAGTTGCCGACTCATTGGCAAATTACATCCTAGACTGGCATATTGCCCATTCATGACATGAAAATCAAACATGGTCCACTGTAATTAAACTGTTAAAAGACACATAAAACTCATGTAAATACATTTTCCATTTGATACATATACACACCAAAAGCAAAAGTCTGTATATATATATAAGTGTTTTACAAAAATAGGTCACGAGACCTCATCTGAAGTTCTCAGGCTTTCAAGCAAAACATCATCATACAAAATCCTAAAGCTATATATCAGCTTTCAGTAATACATCATGTGGCCTATCATCTAGTGGTGCTCATGGTAACACATGACAGCCCGGGCTACTCTGCGTAGTAGTCTACTGAAACGACCTAGAACTCCTGTAGTGGGCCTTTGATACCTCAGGGGGAGGTCATCGATCAACACATCTGGTATGTCTAGAGTTAACCTCTATAGGTTCTCCTCTAGTTCCCCCATCACGTCATCACCCTATGGAACAAAACGAGATCCTGCTCGCCTATCCAGTGGGGAAGATCCCCCAGGTCGTGCTGCTCCAACATCTGCATGAAAACATTTAAGTCTCATTACTACACATAAGAAATATAAAACATTAAAACATTAAAACACAATTGCCATTTTAGGGTTTTGTTTCTTACCAATGTCGCCCCACTGTGCACCAGGTGGAAGCAGTAGATCAGGGTCACCCTTGAAATCAGTACCCATGTATGCGTAGTCCTCGACCATGAGGAGTTGGTTGCTCATCCATCAGAAAAATGGGTCTCCAAACTTCGCCTTGCCCCTACCTTCTCCTATGCGGGCCATGATCTGAACCCACCTCAGCATGCGAGGGTCTCTCGCCCTCAACTCTGTGAATAGTACATGGGGTCTCAATTGGGGGACCCACTCAAAAAAGAAACATGCTAAAATGGATCCAAAACCAAACTGCTTCAACTCTCCCTGTTGACACTTGGTTAGCTGGTCTTTGAAAACCGGTAGTAATGCCTACCCCCAATTCAAAATTGTGGGTGCCATAGCCTCTATAGCATAGAGCATGTGCGCTCTAGAATCCTGATGAGCCCCTTAGATCCATGCTAACCTTTGCATGGTAAATAAGATCATGCGAAGAGGTCCATCCAACATTGCCTTGATGGGAATTTTCTTCCCTGATGTTCTAGTCCCTGGAATGCAGTGGCAATTTATTAATTCCTGGGTGGTGATGTCCCCTCCACGGGAACCAGTCAACGAGATAGGAGCACCCTGTCTCGATAAGCCTATCAAGAAGTAGATATATTCTACTTCAATCATCAACACATGAGCTCCCACCTCAAAGTATTGTTGCTCCGGATTCCACATGCAGAGAATATGTTACAGTAAACGCTCATGAGACACCATGCTAGGTGTGCGGAAGAATTTCAGAAGGCCATAGTTCCTCAACGCGGCTATACATCCCATGTTTCTTTCAGCAAAAGCATCATCATCATCATGTTTCCTTTCTTTCCAGATAACCATTTCTGACCAATGGAAACCTGGCAAAACAATCATAAGGCTAATTAGAAACATAATCAACCTTTCAAATCATCAACAATCATCTATTTTGCCTTGCCTGCATGTTTTTCTTTACCCGCGGTCGGCACCGCTTGAGTCTCGTTGAGGACAGGTGGTGGCACCTCCTGAGTGAAGATTATTTGGCATGTTTCCTGTGGGGTACCGCTTATCACGCAAGGGATAAGAGCGGTGCCAGTATTTAAGGTTTTAGGGCTTTCTTAAGCTGCCCCAAACTTCCCAAAAAAATAAAAAATGAAGACATGAAATACAAAGAGTAAGGTTCAAGCTCTTACTTGGTTTTGACGACGCGTAAACCAGACGGTAGATGCTTCTGGAATTACCAACTGAAAATCTGGCTAAGAAACTTTTCCAAGGGCTCTCCACTGTTGGTAAATGGTAAAATGTTTTGTTTTTTACTATTTGGATGACTTTTATAAACATTTTAGGGTTTGGTGTATCATAGTTTTGTTTTAAAACCATTTATTACAAGAAAACTATTAGTGATGATCCTTTAATGTCATTTATTGGAGATTTTAACGATTGTTTTTCAAGTCATTGCAGGAATAAGAGCGGTAGCAGTGAAAGTTTTGGGGAGTTTGTTTTTTACTTTTTTGTACTACCATAAAACGAAAAAAGTATTTGAGCATTTATTGCGACACTTTGGTCATGCTCTCAAAACTTAGCATCAAAGGTCCGAGTCATTTTCTGATTCTTTTCAGACTCGTAAAATCCCTCATCATTGAAATAGACCTAATGGAGTCCTCTTTAAACTCTTTTCGGGCTCCTTAAATACGAAAATATTGTCGAACGATCTTGTCTTCTTCACGCTCATTAAAGTACTTGAAGAGTCGTTCGTCTGATGGTAGGTTATCGCTTTTTCAGTTCAAATGAACTATTTACGAAAAAGGACCCTTTGGAGTCTTCTTCTATTGTTGTTCAGACTCTCTAAACATGAACGATACCAAGTTAACTTTCAATGGACTCATTAAATTAAACTTGAGACAACCTCTTTTGGGAACGAACCCCTCCTCTCTTAGGTTCATAAAACATATGAGTTTGGACTTGTCTTTGGACAAGCTACAACGAGTGTTTGTTACCCTCTTTGGACTCATAAAAATGAAAAGAGGCACTCATCAATCATGATGGGGAAATTAAGGGAAGGGAATCAATTCATTTTGCAAATAAATGGCAGTTTGTCATTACCTTTGAACATGGCACTTGTGTGCATTTCATTTCAGTCAATTGGGTATTCAGCTGATTTCCAAGATGATCCAATTTCATGAGTCATGTCACTCCTTTGAGTCTTTTCAAAAGAATGCATTGTCTTCTGTCATATCGTGTATCTGTCTGGTCTAGTCAATGCTACCAAGTTTATAATTCGTGCCACCCGATGTTCAAAGGGAAGTTGAAAAAGTTTACCTCTGCAGTCAAAACAGCCTCTATATCAGTACTTTTGAGTCAGTATTATGGTTACCTCATTCATATCATTCTAGAACTTTGTTCTGAGTTTCATGTCGTCGATGTGGGATTCATCATGGCCCTCTTGCGATGAGACTATTCCTGTCGACATCAGCTCATCATCCAGGAAATAGTCTTAGAAACAAGTTTAGTACCTTGAGATTTGTATGCCTCAATGACAGATTCTCTCGCTCTTGACATAGGTTCACATCATTGAACTTTGATCGATAGATTCAACTGGGTTTTCGACATCAAGACATTTATTCACACTCAGTAGATTGTACTAGGGTACCTTGGGAATCATTGACATTAATGGTGATCTGCCTCACACTTATTAATGGTTCACATTATTGGCCAGTAATCAAGTGGTTTTAACCATGTTCGACTTCGAAACATTGTAATCACATGGATAGAATCTTACTTTGTGGAAGACGAGACGAAGACCTTAGGTACTTGTTTAGCACTCATTGCTTTCCCTAGGTTGCAATGGAGTTTTGTATGTCAAGCATGGATCCACATTTGTATGGTCATGGCTATGCTCAAATTTGCATCTGTGCGACATAGATATACGTTGTATGTCTGGTAGCTATGTCCAAGTTTAAGTCCTCTATGCTGGATCTATGCTGTATTCTAGTAGCCATGGTTGTTTATTCCTCTCATGGATCTGCCTTGTATTGGTTTGCAGCCATGAGTTGGTTACATTTATTTATGAGTAAAAAATATTGATGTATTGCAGATTCCTACTCGATGACACTCTCCGATCAAAATGACTCTTACCTTAATGTGATAACTTGTTCTCTCAAAGCTCTCACCTATCGTATCCCTTTAGCCTCATGCTTTGGGGGGAATTCTGTTATACCAAAATCCTGTCATATACATGTGATAAGATACTTAACACTTCTATTTTCCCTCAATCCCAAACTTGGAGTGGAAACAGTGCTCTGGATGTCAATTTTACATAAAAAAACTCTAGCACCACTTTTTCCCGATAGCTTATGAGTGGTACCTTATGCAGCACTGCCTGAGTCCTGTTACAGATAAGCAATGCCATCGCATATGTGCTTTGTTCTTGAAGCGATTCTTACCTACACCGCTCTATCATAATGGTATATAAGCGGTACCCTTGGTAAAAGGTGAAAAAAAGAAGCTTCATGAAGCTTCTAGATCAAAAGATTCATGGATAGCCTTATCCCTACTCACCTGGGTCAGTTAAGCTCACGATCCATGCTTTGGGGATCTCATGGCTACCTCACCCACCAATATATCAACCATCTTTATCCATTTGAGCCCTATAAAACCAAGCTCATACCCCATGGTTGAGGGGGAGAACTAAATGGTAAAGTTATGTTGTTGAATTGACTGTCTGGCCTAATCCATCAGAGAGCACAAGAGAGCAAGTTGGAGCTATCAGGGATGAGATGTTTGTCTTGTGAAGGATTTTGTCGACACTAAGGCTAAATGGTTGTAAGCTCTTTCATTTTATTCATTAATGCAAAGTTGGTTCCTTTCCCATATATATGTTGTGTTGTAATCTCACTCATGTATTATCGGATTCCTTAGTCACCGATATAGGTCTATGAATGGTTTCTGGTATCTTTGATGTTGTTGCACGTTTGATGTGTTTACGTAGGTTTTTCATTAGAGATCGTATTCCAGACATTCGTAGTCTCTAGGGGAAGTCTTCCAACCGAGTTGTAACTTATTTGTTTTGGATCTGAACCATTCAGACCAGAGGAACAACTTTTGTCTGTAGGAGGTGCAATATTCCTGACTACAGTACTTCAAGAGATCGAATACCATTAGAGATGGCATCACATAGTAACTCAATCACACCACTATATTAAGCAACATTGTTGGATGATGGTCAGAGACATAAACCTCCCGAAGACACTACATGACCCTCAAACGTATAAATGACCCAAGCATCCGAAGCTAAGTTCTGGGTATGGCGGCTGGCACCATCAATGTATCTTAGGTATATCGAAGATTCCATCGACATCTGTCACAACAAGGGGAAGCATGTTAACAAACTGAATCAATACAAGGGAACTAAAAGTAAATGATAACCTGGTGATCCACATGAATGGACAATTGATAAAACTCATTTATGAGTTCCTCCATGATGTACAAGTTTTGCTTCAAGTTTTGAAATCTAGAAAATGGGTTTCTGCATAGTCCAAGAGAAAAAAAAACTTGCAATTTTTTCCATCTTATTCCAGGTCTTTATTTCGTCTTTTCCTTTTTTTCATTCTTTCTTTCTACACATGATCCTACCAGATCATGGCGTGACCCTTCAACTTGGTGCATGTAAATTTCATCTTCTTTTCTTTTGTCATAGTATTCCATTTAAAAAAATCCATGGAGTTCATCCAATCTATTAAATACTTTGGTTTAAGACTCCCTACATAGTCTGAAAATTCCATTTTAATCTCGTCGTTTCTCCCTTCTAAAGACATGAGCATCCTTTCTTCAAATGGTATGTGCTCTACTTCTTCTTATTCATGTTTTATATGCTGATCTACACATCCTTGGTATGTCTCCTCATCGGACGCTTCTCTTCGTATTATTCTCTGATTATCTAGCATGTTTGTAAGATATTCTACTTTCCTTTCGATGTTTTCCTTATCTCTGCGCATCTGAGCAAGATCTGCTCTTCCTCTTCCTCTCCCAACCATCTTCGTCCTTTAATACCAGCCAATGTAGCCAATAAAATTTGATTCATTCACAAGAGATAAAAACTGTGAAAACACTTGAGAGTGGAAAAATAACTATCTTTTATTCACTCTCCATCATAACTATTACAATGAAAGTTCAACCCCTTATAACTACTATCTGATATTTTTGAAATCTAAGATTTTAAAAAATTGCTAATTTTACAAAATTCTCACATGACTTTAAAATTGACCAGTAACTAAGAGTTAACTAGAGTGACACTAGTTGTCGACTCGCTTTTCTAATTAGGTGCATAAACTAAGAGATAACTAATATTACAAATTTTGAAAAATCTTGCAAAAACACTAAAACCCCAATTTTAGGCCTTAACAACTTCGAAAAACAACTTCTTGTTAAATTTGATCCCAAACAAATAACCAATTCAAAAGTTATGACCCTTAGAAATCCCTGCATCATTCATTTTTTTCTTTTTTTTCTCTTCTTTTTTTCAACCTTCAAAAATCCTTGCATCACTTTGCCACATTTGTACTTGTCTCACTTGTCTAAATATCAGTATTGATATTATCTTGAAATGTACCTATTGTACCAAGGTAATTCATGTGTTACTCGTTCTCTTTTGTTTAATACATGTGATTATTATTAACTTAGATTTGATATATGTTTATAATTTTTTCCAAGGAAAAATCGTAGTTTTATTAACAAAAACAAAATTACATATCGAAGATATATTTGTATGCATTGTATTTCTATTGAAAAAAATCCATAGCTAGTTGTTCCAGAGGAAATAATGTAAGATATAAAAGTCCTTGCACATGTATGCTAAAAAACCATATATATGTTTTGGTCTAAGAATAACAAGCAATTTTTTTTTTATCGTAGTCAGATTTGGTGCCCCTATTGAAAACCTGCCCTGTCAAAAAAGGACATGTGATAGTATTTAAAATGTTCTTCATTATGTTGTTTAGGTATTAACCATTTCCTACAACCATTTGCATACCTTCTTTAAATAGGGCATCAACAACCATGTTAATCTCCCTGTAAACATGTTGGCAAGTGAAGGATTCAAAGATTCATTTAATTCACATTAAATCTTCTAACAAAGTAGCCAAATGTACATTGTGACACCATTGGACCCCCTTCCACATTTCATAACAAGGATTGAATCCCCATAAATTTTGATGTTCCTATAGCCTTTTTCCAAAGCAAGCAAGAGGAGGATTTTCAAGGATAAAAGTTCAACAAAATTGTTGGAGCCTTCACCTAGACCAAATTTAATCTTAAATATGTGTGAGTCAAAGAGATGGAGCAAACGCCTTGCACCATAGCCTGAAGGCTCACATTGAGACACTCCATCAAAATACCCCCAAAGGATTTGTTTGTTAATGGTTTCCTTATATATAAACCTAATGGCATGCGATTCTTTTCTTGGGGGAAGAAGAAGAGGATACCCAACCCTTGAGAGGATACCATGGTGGGAGTTTTCAATTTATCAAGAAAAATATTCTGAGCTAGACACAAACCCTAGCATATGATGATAGGGAGGGAATTAATAGGATGGTTATTTGAGTTGTGGATCTAGTTCTACAAATATTCAACCATGCTTGTGAGAATTGATTCATAGTAGGATCTAGGATCCAAGGATATTCTCACAATTCGATATTACACACAAATTATGCACAAAAGAACATAAATAGTGAAAAATAGCATACACAAATGTAGTCAATAACTGATATTATTATGATTGTCCAACATGTTAAAATATGTCTGGATCATGTTTATATTACAATAGGGAAAAAACATGAAGCCTTGGAGGCCATCTGGATGCATACAAGTGTCAGACCATGATTTGACCCTCAAACCCCCATAGGTGGACCAATCAGCTTCCTAATCATCCCAAACGGTCATGAATGCAAGTGTGAACATGGGTGAGGCATTCAGAAACATAAATGGAGGAATTATAGGTGTGGGTTAAAACATTGGTGAGTGAGAGTGGCTTTAGGAGGCAATAAATGCCCAAGGAATGCCAAAAACCACCACAGATATGCACTAGCGCCTAAGGTCAAACATATTCCCTGAATCTAGGGATGGGGGAGTGCACCAAGTTTTTTATGTCATCAATGAGGGCACCAATATGTTAGAATTATCAACTAGGAGCACCTCAACTGTCAGAAGGATCAACCAAGAGCGCCTCAACTATCAGTAAATGATCAATATGACGAAGTCTATACCATAGAACATAGCATAGAAGCAAATGAAATGTGTCTAAGGTATATGATCATGGCACTAAGGTGGACTATTTATATAACACCCCCTCTTAAGCCTAACTTATTACAACTTAACCAAAACATTATTGAGGCCTTGGAAACTAAGGATCAAGTCACCTCATACAACATAAAATTTTATTTGTCCATGAAAACAAAGGTAAGGAGGAAAATCACATGGGAACAAAATATCCCCTAAAAATGGACATGGAGCCAAAAATATGAAAGTGAATATCAGCCATAACCTTTTGTCACCCACTCCAAGAAGGGATCTCAAATAGGTGAATGTCTTCTCTATGAAGCTCTTGGTGAATATGTCAGCAGTTTGCTCTACAGATGGAAAATACTGCAAGGACATCACCTGATCATGCACCCATCTCCAGATGTAGTGCATGTGTATCTCAATGAGTTTGGTTCTCTGCCTTTGCACTGGATCAGTGGAAACCTTGTATTCAATTTTATTGTCACACCAAATTACTATGGGTGAATCAAATGTAACTCCAATTTTTTGAAGAATACCTTGCAACCACACACATTGTGTAGTTGCGTTCATTGCTCATTTGTAATCGGCCTCAGCTAAAGAGAGCAATATGGCGTGTTGTTTATTGCTTGACCAACATATGGGACCATGTGCAACCATGAAGACATAACTTGAAGTGGACTTCCTGTTGATGGGATCTCCATCCCAATCAGAATCAGTAAATCCAACTAGTTTTAGTGGAGAACCAACAACATAGTGTACCCTAAAGTGTCTAGTTCCTTGCACTTAGTGCATGATCCTCCTGGTTTACTTCCAATGGATATCATGAGGCTGATGCATATATCTAGCTACAACACCTACAACATATTCCAAATCTGGTCGAGAGTGTGTAAGACACAGTAGACTCCCAACTAGTTGTTTGTACAATTAGTTGTCCACCAATGGAGATGCACCAAATTCACCTAGTTTTATACCTGAAAGGAATGGGCACTTGGTTTCCTTAAATTCAGCCATTTTAAAATTCAATAACATGTATGAAACATAATTTTTTTGGCTGACCCTTTTCCTTGCTTCAGATTGCTCAATTTCCAATCCAAGAAATTGCTTCAACAATCCAAGGTCAGTCATGGAGAACTCACTGTGCAAAGAAGACTTAATCGTTCCAATTTATTTATTGTAGCTACCTGTAATCAAAATATCATCAACATACAACACTATTACCTGCAATAAGTCACCAACATGCTACAAATACACATTAGGATCAGATTTACATCTTTCAAAGCCAAGCGAGAGCATACAATTGTCCATCTTGGCATACCAAGCCCTGGGGGCTTGCTTGAGGCCATAGAGAGACTTCTTTAACCTAAATAAAATTGAATGATCCTCAATGAAACATTCAGGTTTCTGCATATATATCTCATCTTTAATTTCACCATGAAGAAATTCACTTGTCACATCCATGTGGTGAACCTCCTAGCGCTTATATGCAATAATGGCTAAAACTAGCCTGATAGAGTCCATCTTTGCAACCGATGCAAATGTCTTTGTATAGTCCACTCCTTGGACTTGAGAGAAGAATTTGGAAACTAACCTGGCCCTATACTTGATACTGAACCATCATCAGCCACTTTTTTCCTATAGACCCACTTGCATTACACTAGTTTCCTATTAGAGGGCAAGGGAACCAATTCCCAAGTCTCATTTTCTTGTAATGAGTTGAACTCTTCTTGCATGGTTGTTTGCCATATTGTTCCAAGAAATGCTTCCTAATATGTTTGAGGATTATATCCAACCATCATGAATCATTTCTCAGCAATATTCACTTCAAATGCAAAGAAAACATTGTGAAATTGAGATCTAGTCTTCCTAGGATCTAGTGGATTACCAACTAGATTTCCAGTTGCTTCAATAGTTTTTCTCAGCCCACTTGGGCCGAATGGGCGAGTCACAATCTAAATGTATTTCATTAGAATATTTATCAATATCAGAATTATAAAAATCATAAATATATTAATCACTTACATCATCATGGAGTGGAGGATGTGAGCATTCCCCATGAGCTAGTTCGACCTCTTGCATGAGCTCCTCTTCGAACTATACATTCCTTTATATGAATGTCTTCTGAGATGAGGAATCAAAGATCTTGTATCCATTTTCATCTTCAGAATATCCAACCATGATGGAATCCTTTCTTTGAGGTTGCAAGGCCTTTCTCTTCTCTGGAGGAATCTAGCCCAAGGCTTTGAGCCAAAGACCCTAAAATGTGAAACACTTGGCTTGTGGCAAAACCAAGCCTCATATGGTGTTTTACTATCCAAAGCTTTGCGAGGAGACATATTTTGAACATATTAAACACATTTAATGGATTCATCCCAAATCTTAGGAGTCAAATCCTTTGCTTCAATCATACACGTTTCAATCTCCTTTGGAGCCATGTTCTTGCGCTCTGCAACAACATTTTGTTGTGGTGTGTAGGGAACATAATGCTGCATTTGGATGCCACATTATTCACAAAGGTGCTGCAAAATCTTGTTCACATACTCCTTTCCATTTTTAGTCCTAAGGACCTTGATCTTGTTCCCACATGCATTCTCAACCAGGGCATTCCAAACTTTGAGAGTCTCAAAGACTTCAGATTTTAGTTTGAGGAAATATACCCAGCAATACCTTGAGAAATCATCTATGAAGGTTAAAACATACCTTGATTTCCCATAAGAGGGTGTGGTAAGAGGCCCAATAAGATCTGAATGAAAAAAATAAAGCACTTGGACAACTCTCTTTGATTTCCCTTTCTCATAGTTGTGCTCTGCATGCTTTCCCACTGCACATCCTTTGCATGTGTCATTTGAAAACTTGATAGAAGGAAGCCCTTCCACCATGCCTTATTTGTTCAATTCCTGGAAGTACCTGTATTTGATATGACAATATCTCTCATGCTACAATATGCTTGTCTCATTGGCATGTGACAGAAGCACATTCCCTCTGGAGTAGGGAAGGAAATGGGAGAATTTGTACATTCTTTCATTATGATTAGCAAACCCCAATGCCACCACTTTGTTTGTAGATATTTATGCTATCTACACTGTGTCAAGAGTAAATATTACTCTCTTGGATTCACCAGTGTGATCCATTTGGTGCACTGAGAGTAGGTTCGCTTCTAGATTAGGTACAAACAAAACATTATTGAAGTACCCATCTTCAAGATCAATCCTGCCAATCCCTTTGGCTTGGATCTCTGAATCATCAGCCATACGAATGGATGGAGCATTGTTAGAATAAATGGCCAAGAAGAAGTATTCTATGGAGGCAATATTCCTAGAAGCTCTTGAATCTTTGATGAAGGAAGAAGAGTTTGAAGAACCAAAAACCAAAGCATGGCACCTTTCTCTGTTGTTTGAGCTTGAACCACCATATTTCTTCCTTGCGTCCTCACATAGTGGAATGTTGTTCTTCTCAAGCAGTTGCGCCATCATTTTTATGGTCTTCTTCATACATGCACTCTCTGGATGGCACCCCTTGTGACATCAAGTGCATTTGGTATTCTCTTGCTTCTTCGTGTCCTTGTCCTTGCAAGGATTCAAACCCCTGTCTGAATATTTGGGGTTCTCTTTCTTCTTCTTCTCTTGCTACTTCGAATACTTGGCTTTCTTCTTGCCTTTGGATGGATTCAAAACTCCTACAACAAGGGATTGATCCTTGCTATATTTGATGGTGCCCATTTGCACTAGCTTGTATTTCTCTTAGGTCAGTGACTCCATGAAGTCATCCAGTGAAGGCATGCGCCAATGTCGAGTTGTGAGCTTACTAGAGTGGAATGTTGACACAAACATTGAGTACTATGGCCTTAGATTCGAAAGTATGGACAATATGAGTAGATCATCCTTCTTTTCTATGCCACATTGTTTCAGCTGAAGCACCAACGATTTGAATTTGGTGAAGAAGTCTTGGATTGTCTCAAAGTGAGTTGGACTTAGTGAGATTAGCTCATTTTCAAGCTGGTGAACTATCATCTCATCAGTCTTCCCAAAAAATGTCTTAAGCTTGATCCATACTTAATTGGGAGTTGATAGATTGTCTACATGGAAGACTAAGTCTCTCGAAATGCTAAGATAAAGCATTCCAAATGCTTTATCAAGCCTGTTCATGAAGAACTTTGATTTCTCCACAGCAGAGTTGGGTTCGACTTCAACCCCTGTGGTGACCCTGTACAGTCCTTTCGACCTCATTTGGATCACCATTTCGGACTTTCACTCAAAATAGTTGAGTGGGGTCAGAAATACATGGGACTACTCCATTTCTGCTTGCGCTCTTAATGACAAACTGTTGATTGTACCTGCAATGAAAACACTCGAATCTATCTGAAAAATCCCTCAAACAAAAACTCAAACACTCTGGATTTGATTTGCAGCTCCAAACAGCTCTGATACCATGTGAGAATTAATTCACAATAGGATCTAGGAGCTAAGGAGATTCTCACAATTTGATATTACACACAAATTATGCACAAAACAATAAAAAGAGTAAAAAATAGCATACACAAATGTAGTCAATAACTGATATTATTATGACTGTACAACATGTAAATATGTCTGGATCATGTTTATATTATAATAGGGAAAAATTGTGAGGCCTTGGAGGTCATCCAGAAGCATATAAGTGTCAGACCATGATTTGACCCTCAAACCCCCGTAGGTGGACCAATCAGCTTCCTAATCATCCCAAACGGTCACGAATGCAAGTGTAAACATGGGTGAGGCATGCTGGAACATAAATGGAGGAATGCTAGGCATGAGTGGGAGTGGCTCTGGAAGGAAATAAATTCCCAAGGAAGGCCAAAAACCACCATAAACATGTACTAGCGCCTAAGGTCAAACATATTCCCTGAATCTAGGGATGGGGGAGCGCACCAAGGTTGTTATGTCATCAATAAGGGTGCCAGTTAGAATGATCAACTAGAAGCGCCTCAACTGTCAGATTGATCAACTAGGAGTGTCTCAACTATCAGTAAATGATCAATATGTCTAAGTCTAAATCATAGAACAAAGTATAGAAGCAAATGAAATGTGTCTAAGGTATATGATCATGGTACTAAGGTGGATTATTTCTCTAACAATTCTTTATCCCTTCCATCTTAAGTCATGTGATAATAGACTAGATGTTTCATACCAAATTTCCTTTGAGAAGGGACAGGAAAGGAATAGGTAGTGAATGTTTTATGGGCTATCCTTGCACAAGGGGCGCCATCCTGAACTAGAAATCGATCCATTTTGAATATTATCCTAGATTGGGGATTTGTTTTCTAGGATATACCACATAAACATATTGGCTTTCGAAGCGCATTTGAGTTTCCAGAGACCTTTCCACCACCACATAGGCTCCCTAATAAGGATTTATTTAATTAAAAAAAATGTATCTCTTTTTGGGAATGTAGGATCTTATAGCATCCGAATCCCATATCAATTCATCCTCCCAATCCAAAATTCTAATGTGACCACATCCCAAGGAAATCATGAAATTATACCATTCTTAGCATCTTCACCTACCAAATTAAGCTAAAGTGTTGGCTTCCATCATGGTTCCACAAAGTCATGGAAGGGGATCATCTACCTGTAAAAGATAATAAAAACCTTGGTCCTAACGAGTTGTTTTCACGAATTGGGGAAGGAGATTGAATCTTCCCCAACCCAGCAATATGTCAAAATCTAATCTTAATCTTTTTCCATTACCAAACTTCTAGGAAAGACCATCCCCAATTAAAGCATAAGCTTGCAAAACAAATTTCCAAATGATCAAGATGTTTGGCTACCTTTTGTTGTGTTTTCATATCCAATTTTATAGGGAATCCAACACAATATTTATGAGTGACAACATCATCCAAAAGGATATGAGTTGATATCAATCTTGAAGCTCCTTTTACTGCTAAATCTTTAGAAAAAAGGAAAATGTTCTTCAATCCCCAAGTACCTACAACTTTTGGCAGGGTAATTATTTCCCAACTAACCCAAGCAAATTTACCTTGTTCCTTCTTCTCCCTCCATAGAAAAAAGAAGCAGTTCTTACGAAATTTTTCTATATCCCTTTCAGAATCCAAGCAAGGGACATCTAGTATACTAGGATGGGTTGAAATATTGATTTTATTGATACCAATATTCCTACTCTTGAGATCCACTTATGGCTCCAAGACTATAACCTTTTGTCAATCTTTTCTAACAAACACATCTATTCTACCTTTCAATAATTATTGGGCTTAAGTGGAACCCCAGGTACTTATGCTCTTCATTGAACTCTAATTTCTGAAAAGGTAACATTGTTTGAATATATATTTCCTCCGCATCACCTAAATTTAGACATGAATAAGATGATTTCCTTCCATTGATTACCATACCTGTAGCTCTACTAAAAACTTATATTATACCAACAAACTTATCCATATCCCTTTTGGAACTATCACAAAAAATAAATATGACATCAACAAAGAGAAGATGGGAGATATAGAGTAGCTGGGAAATATGAATCCCATGAAAGCTATCGATTCTATTTTATTTTCTCAAAGCTCCCTCAAGTCCTTCAACAACCGAAAAAAAGAGAAGGGGCACACAGAAAAACCTTGAACAAAATCCCTTTTAGCATGAAAGAAATGGGAGGTTGCCCCATTGATCACCATCGCAATAGATACTGACTGGATGCAACTCATAACCCAATTGATGAACTCCACCTCAAAACCTAAATGTGTTAAAAGGAGCCAATGTAGATCCAATTTACCCAATCATAGGCTTTGGACAAGTCAATCTTGATCACAACCCCTTTATATTTCTTTTTTTAATGTTGTGAAGGCCTTCCTAAGCAACTCATAATGCCTCATGAAAGTGTTTTCCCTTCAGAAACTCGAGTTGTTTTCCAAAGATAGAGTTAGAAAGAATCTCCTTTAATCTATGGACTATTATTTTTGCAATAATTTTTCAAATTCCATTGCACAAAGAGATCATCCTGAAGTCATCAAAGTTTTGAGGAAGGCCATATTTGGGAATTAGAGAAATGAATGTCACATTGAAATGGGAATGAATTTTTCCAAAGAGCCCAGATACTTCTACCAATCTTAGCAAATCCTTTCCCAAGGTGTCAAAAAATCCCAGATAGAATTCTATTAGCTACCCATATGGACCTAGGATATTATTCTTCTAAAAATTTGTGAAGGACTTCCTTTAGTTCCTCTTCATAAACTTCTACCATCAAATCTTGATTGTCCTCCTAGTTGAATAAACTAGGAAAGAGTTGGAAAATTCTAACAATCTCTGCAATAGAAGTTCCTTCCTAAGCTTTAAAAAGGTTCCCAAAATGGTTTTTAGCCATCAACACCAGTCCCTAAAAACAAGAGTCTGATTCCCTTTCTTGATTTTGCAAGATCCAAATAGTATTGGAAAGCTTCCTCCCCCGAGCATAGGCTTGGAATAACTTTGTGTTCTTGTCACCCCTTTAATCCAAAGAGCTCTGCTCTTAGTTCTCCATTTTTCTTTTTTTCTACCAACATAATATGACGTCTAATTCATCTATTTAAAAGCATCCATCATCCAAATCAGGTATATCCTTTAGAGCATTTTCAATCTCCCTTAATACTCTGTCATCATTTTACTTCTTTCGTAGA
The DNA here is from genome assembly GCA_001517045.1 of Pseudotsuga menziesii. NCBI lineage: Eukaryota > Viridiplantae > Streptophyta > Pinopsida > Pinales > Pinaceae > Pseudotsuga > Pseudotsuga menziesii. The sequence continues at coordinate 62,282 of LPNX010533316.1, read as the reverse complement.
GCCCAACCCATTGTCGATTGTTTGATGTTCTTTAGTTTTGTTGCAAATTAGGACGCAACATGCATAGGGATTTCCGGATCATAGGGGATCCATCAGTTCTTGACAAGTTCATAGAAGAATCCTCTTTAATCCATTCCGCATTAAATTTAAATGGGATTCATATTTTATGCCCTTTACTTTTTAACTCCAAGAGGATTGAAAAATGACCAGAATCCCCTCCAAGGCCTACCCATTTCCTTAGAAGCATTAAATTGTCCATTAAGTTTTCATTTACTAGGAACCTACCTAGTCTTTTTGCAATCTTGTTATCTCCCGTCCTCTTTTTGCTCCGAGTTGGTTTTAACTTCACAAGATCAACATCGAGCAGGACTTTCCTTTCAAAAATATGAATAAGTTTACAAGGGGATCTAGGAGAGTCATTGGTCCCCAAATATATGCCTCTCTAAAAGAAAAATTTTGGTACCTACCAATAATGAGGGCATTTCAGTACATACAATATTTTCTCATGAAATAATTCCAATAAGACTCCTTTTCCACATAAAGACCATACAGATTCAAAAAACACAAATCCATGCTTAACTCAACATAAAACACTTCTATCCCAATCTCTGAGGCTATGCTCCAAAAAAAAAATCCCTAGATAACCTTAGTGTTCCATCCTACTACTAAACCTTTAGAACGACCTCTTACATATACTGTGACAAAGGATCATCCTTTGAAAAGGGATTCAAGGGAATGTTTCTCAAAATCACCATCCCCAATGGTTTCCTGAAGCATAAGAATGACTGAGCTAGTCAGATCCACCAGCCTCTTTAATGATGATTTTTTGGAGGGGTTCACTAGACCCTACAGTTATAAAACATCCCTTTCATTTTGTATCCCATGTAAGGGATTTCAATGCTCCAAGTTCCCTCTATATGGAATTTTGTTTGTCAGGTTCCATATCTGCTCTAGCCTTGTCTTGGGATTTTGAAAGAAAATATTTACTTCCTCTACCTTTCCCAGGTTGGTTGCATCCTATATTTTGACCCAAACCTCCCTTTGGCATAGGAGGTTGGTTTGTTGTGGTAATTTTATGATTTCTCAAGGTGTAAAGGATGGCCGATCCTTCAAAATCAATATTTGGAAGGGTTCGAGAGAGTGGAAACTATGAGGAGGGGGGATAATAGTGTTTTCTCACAAGATTGGATTAAAGGAAGGACATGTCGGGGTAAGAGGGGGTCCATTGACAGGGTATGAAGAGGGGGAGACTGATGTCACAAAAGTACTGCAAGTCTCAGTAATAATAAAATTTTGAAATGAATAAGAAAGTGAGACTTTGAGAGACATACCATTTTCATAGACATCCACATTATCTATTGCATGTGATGGAAGAAATCCATCCAAAACTGAATCCATCACATTCATCTGAATATACAAAAAAATTCCTATTGTTGACCAATGGAAGATATACAATCCATCTTGGGAGAATCCTCCATCAAACCTTGTAGACATTTTGAAAATTTTCTCGACTTCTGAACCGGAGTCATATTCCCTTTTCCCTACACCAAGGAATTGCACTTCTTAAGGGAAGAGGAACTCGAGAAAGACTTAAATGGTAGATTGCAATCCTCCCCAACGTGCTCGACTTCATGGTACTTGCGATATTGAAATGGAATCCCTTAATAGTACAGACATTGAACATACAAATTCTGACCCACCACAAACTTCAAATCTTTTAATAGACCTTCCCTAGTGTCCAAGAAAACCAGGGAGTAAGCTATCTACCAAGCAAACCAGGGAGTAAGCTATCTACTAGACCATTTGCACCAAGGTCCACGGACACGTCGCACATTGATTTAGAGAGCATATGGATTAAATAATATAAGTCTAAATTCGTTAAACGGTTTCAGAATTCGGTAGGTCTGGTTTCACGAAAAGGTAACTGAATAATGCAAATGGTCGGTAGATAGCTTACTCCGCAAACTAGACTGTGAGCCATTGTCATCTCTCCAGATGATTCGAAAGACATATCTACCTCCAAGAAAACCTCGATGGTGTTTCCAATATGTTTAATAGCTTATGCCAACCAACATTATAAGGGAATCCCCGAAAGCCAAACCCATATGGAAAAAAATGTTTAACTTCTTGCGCTTCAGATCGAATACGGGCATCCACATCTTCAAATATAGAAGACTAGAATTGATGCTCCAATTTCTCTGCATGATCCACTTATCATCCTATGGAGAATGCAGTTGAAAATCAAACCATCCCTGTGCCATATTTTTGACAGTTGGAAGATAATCAATCCTCCGCCCCCAGGACTCCCTAGACCAATTTTGTAAAATATCGATCTCGAAGCTCTGTCCTTAGGCCTTTTCGACCATAGTTTTGTCTGCATAGTGCATTTCTTATTTTAATGTCTCTCCCAAATATCAGATCCACCTGCTCTCCTCTCGTGAAATCACACTTTGTTTTCTTCTTTCGAGCCATGCTCCTAATAACCTGCCTTGTTTCCTATGATTGGACTTCACTCAGTTCCCTAGGGTTTCGGTCCTCTAAATGATGAGAGTTGTTGAGGGAGGAAGGAGATTTTTAGTCTATACAATATATCTGCTCCACTGACTTCCTTGTTTGGGTGTTGTTCGTCCATGCTTGATCACTGTTTGGAACTATTAAATGCACATCTTGGGCCAAAGACCCAAAGCTTGGAAGACTCGGGATGGAAGCCCTTTGCAAATCCATCATGATATTCTATAACTGCAGCGCTAATGAGCTCTCTCCCTCAAAGAAATGTGTGAATCCTTCACTACGATTTGTATTCGAAAAGGAAGAAGGAAGGATCTCTTTTCCCTGGGAGAAAGGTTGGAAATACCAAATGGAGGTCACAAGGGTTTCCACCTAGAAAAGAGGAGGCCCATGGAAACCAGATCGATCAAAAAACCACATACATGAACGAAAATTGGATCCCCATTTCCCAATTTTGGAAAATGTGGAACAAAACCCTCCATTTTGTCATTCTTCAAAACCCCTAAGGGTCCCCAGTCTCGGAATATGATTTCCTATGTGGAAACAATAATCTCACTTGAAAAGTGGCACCCTAAAATACTACTCAGATATCCTTCCCTTTGTAAGGATCATCTGAATAGTCAACAATCTCCACTTCTTCATCCATGAGACCAACTAAGAACCGAAAAGTGGATGTTAGCTATCAAAAAACTTTCGTCGGTTGAAGAGATAATCTGTGTACAAAAATACAAAAACCCTTGAGTAAATAGACCTCAGCTAGAAAGAGATAATGGGGGACCGCGGCTACAGCCCCCGCCTTCGAAATCTCGATTATGTTGCCGCCATCCTACAACAGTGCACATCGCAGAGCTCGAAATACCACATACATACATACATACATACATACATACATATATAATGTACAAGAATGAAATTAATCAACCATTAAAAAACAATCAAGAAATCTACTAAATATTTTGGCAAGCTATATGGCCCCCCTCTTCCTCCATCTCTCTCTGAGCACTTATATCGTTTCCTTACATCCAATGCCCCACTAATCACATTTCCAAAAAGAATATGAAAACTCCTTTCAAACCCTATAAAATCCTAAAACATATTTTCAAGAGTTTTAAAGATAAATATGACCCTCTTCTTAGTCAAGGAGTTTACCAAATACCATGTTCTTGTGGCAAGCCCTACATCGACCAAACCAGATTGTCATATCCTCACTTTGAGGTACATACTAAGGGAATTGATTCCAAAATACTTCATCATATGTGTTGTATAGGTTTTGTACTTGGTAAACATGGATATAGTATTGTTACTCTTGTTGATCATGAGATGAGACTAATGAAACTAGAGTTTCGATAAGTTGATTCAACTCTCCCTAATCCCTCTGCAATTATTATTTCACATGAACTAGATATAGCTTCCAGTGCTTCATCTACTTGGAAGAACCAAACCTACATACATTAATTTACCTACTAACAATATGTTGAAACTTGAAAATGTCACTGACTCACTTTTCATGATTCTTCTACTATTCAAACACGTGCATTGAATCTTGCACCTTCTAATTTGTTAGCACAAGATTCTTTATTCATATCTCAACAAATCCAACATTCACACCTTCCATCAAAGTATCAACATTATTATTGCCACACCTATTAGTATGATAGCAATTCTTCTTACAAAATCCATAGTTAAGAAATGTTGATGACATAACAATTAAGATGCATAGATAACGAAACTCTTGATCAATACCAACTCTGAGTGTAATGCCCCATACTTTGACCTTCAGTAATTAAAACCCTAAATGACGTTTATCTTACCATTCATTTTCTTATTATTTGTTGGACTTGGTTGGACTAATTAAGACTACTATTAGGTGAACAACTAAAACTAACTATGTGTGAATAGTATGGGACGTTTACCATTTTATGTTATTAATGATGATGAATGTGTGATTACATTTGAACATGCAAATTGAATGTGGAATATGGCACATGGATTATACTGTAGATATCAAACAAATACAGAGCTTGATGCAAAAGGATGAATGTGCTTATTTGCATGTCATTAATGTTATAGTTTATCACGTGTAACAGTCGGATGTGTTATTGCATAAAATATACGTTGTTGGTTAACCAACCTACATATTGTTCGACTATGAGATAATCATATTTATGTAAATGTCGAGGTACCTTAGATGTCAAAGACATTAGGAGAATAATGATATGACGTCAGTTTTATTATGGCTTACATTGTGATTTTCAAACATTTCTATGATTTTTGGGTGAGTGTGAGTTTTGACATGACTTACAGCGTGCCTAGAGTGGTTGTTCAATAACGAGACTCTTAGAACAATTATTGCACAGTAAGGTTGATAAAGGGTGTTGACCCTAGTGATATTGGTGGGGTGGTGGAGGCATTTCCCACAGTGTATCCTATGAAACCTGGAGTCATGGTAGGGTTATGCTAAGTCACACTACCCAAAACATGTGATGATAATTATTGGTTTCCTACTGGGGAAGCTTGGTCGATGTAATTAATAGTTCCACTTAGGTCAATATAGTTGATGCTATAGGATATTCTAGTAGAAGAATGATAGGATGTGGAGAGTATTTGTGAATTAGAAAGGAGGAAGAAGGTTAGTTAAGAATGTTGTGGAAGTTAGTTATAACAGTTTGGTTACTTGTATGTTAAAACTATTGCTTTACTCATGTGTGATAATCTTAGTATGTTGTGTAGTTCATATTAGATTAATGTGAAGTAGTTAGTGAGTTGTTGATGTTTGATTATTGAATTATTGTTTTGCACTCTTGATTGTGAACATATAGGAATTATGCATTCTTTAGTTGTTCTATCGCATGTTAATTCGTGAGCATTTAAAAATTATGTCTTAAGGGCAATGGATGTTGATTATTAGTACCCACATAAGAGATGTATATGTTGGCCACATATATGCCCTTGAGCGGGTACATTATTATGACTGATTAGTACAATAGTTATTAGTAATCAGGTGAAATTTATATGACTTGTTGAAGTACTATACCTGATGTTGAAGATTAAATGATTGGTTAACATAGATGTGTGTAATTGCATGGTTTACAAGAATTTGGCATATCATATACATTTAAAATTTAATTGAATTAAAGGGATTGTTAAATTATTGCATATATATGTGTGTGTGTGTGTGTGTACTCATGAATCATGATAAGTATTAAAAATGTCATTTAGACACTATGTAAATGTATAAAAGTGCATACATAATATAATATATTATATATGAAATCTCTTTGTTAACTTAGGTGGGGGGGATATTATAATAAATGGGCTACATAGAATTTGCATGTATATTCCTATTGCATTTTAAAATCATGTGAAATAAAACTTTGTGCTAACATTAAGTATTATTTTAATATATTTGACTTAAAAGCCAGGAAAACTTTGCACTCCGGTTAAGGATTATATTAGTATATTTTGACCTAAAAGCTAGGGAAACTTTGCACTCATGTTAATGATTATTTTAATATATTTTGACTAAAAACTAGGACAAACCACGGTGGAGGATTGACAAATAGAAGAGAGGAGTCAGGGATAAGGTAGGAGTATAAATAGGATTCATACTTGGAGATCTGGGGGTTTTTGAAAAGCTTGGAAGAGTTTGAATAACTCTTGGAATAAATACTACACAATCATTGTTCTTGTGGATCATTGTTATTTAAGATGTGGGCACGGAGGACCAAGAAACCGAAGGGTTTCTTGGAGTTAGGATGTTGGCAAGGCTCCTAGTTGGAAAGATGGTGTAATCCTTCACTAGGCATGGACAATGGAGCATGGCATGGACAAATGGAGCATCTTCAACATTCTAGTAAAAGAGATCAAATTCAATTTTATAGGTATGTTTATTGTTCTTGAAATTGGAGGTGTACATGTTGTTGTAACTCAGGTTATTTTATGCTATGTGAAGCATCAAATGTAATCCTATTCATACCTATAGGAATAGTAATATGATTTACTATATAAACTAAATTTAGAGAATGTTTAGATGTTGTAATGAAACGATGATGCCCCATCAAGGCTTAATGAACCTTGATGGGCATTACACTAAGGATTCATTGTGTTAATTGGATTGATGATTGGTCATAATCACATATGAGCACTTATTTGAGAACTTCATATTGAATTTTTTGTTAATTGTCTAGTTGTACAATCTTCATCATTCTTTCTAATTGATTAACCATAGCACCATTCTCTTCTCTATAGTTTTGACGGTGACTGTTATTTTTTGTTCCTTTTATGCATGTGTTTCTTAAGGGACCCTTTTATGATGGATAGCCCATATTGTCATATGTGGTGTTTGGAACACTTGTTGAGCCTTTTGACCTTCTTACTCAAAAAGCACATAGTTAAACTCTTGGTTTCCCTACTTTGAGTATGAGTATTCTTGATGTTCTTTCACACATCATCTTTATTAGATCACTTTCAGCATCAACATGCTCTTGGTCATCTTCCATGTCATTTTCAGAGATCATTCATTGAGAGCATTATGGGACGTAAGTTCCACTCTAGCCACTCATGCAAATGCTTGTTTAAATTTGTGTTTTCTTCACCGATTACGAGTTCACATTAAGCTGTTTTGGAACGACATTTCATATTCAATTCAACTTAAAGCGTTTTGGAGATACTTTGAGCACTCTTGATGGTCTTTCACTCTCTTGCCTTAACACCATCTACATTATATCACTTTCAACATCAACATGCTCTTGGTCATCTTCCATGTCATTTTTCAAAGATTGTTCATTGAAAGCATTTTGGGATATAAGTTCCTGCTCTAACCATTCATGCAAATTCTTGCTTAAATTTGCATTTCCTTCACCAATTATGAGTTCACATTAAGATGTTTTGGAGCTACATTTCCATAGATGGGCTCTCCATTGAGAGTTGTTTTTTCACCTCATCATGGTTATAGGATGTTGTCATCACTGGTCCTCATTATATTCCTTATCCAATTAAACATTAGGGGGAATGTTGTAATGTTTATTTAGCCATTTTTTGTTTACCACATCTTTCGTAAGTGTTCAAAGGAATAATACCAGGATGTAATATTCACTAGGTCAAATATATTTTATACCAACTTTCCTTATTTATATTCCCAAATTAATCTTAACGGGAAAAGTTCAGGACATGTTGATTAACTTTGATTTATGGCTTCAATGACTTATAAGAATAATTTATTATATACCTTTAGTGGTTCATTATGAACCACAATAGTGTTATTCAATACTCCTTGGCATAGAATACCTATGGTTAGGCTCCACATTGATATTAGGTATGCCCTCGGATACCTGAACCACTATCTATAAAAAGACCTTTACATTTTTATGCGTCTCACTTGTGTAAATATATTACTATTGATATTATCTTGAAAGGTACTTCATTGTACCAAGATAATTCTTGTGTTACTAGTTCTCTTGTTATAATGTGTGATTATTAATCACTTAGATTTGATATATGCTTATCATGTATCAGCATTAAATTAATTCAATATTAAAAAAAATCTATAAATCTACTAAAGATTTGGCAAGTTCTAATGTTTTTGATTATTTTGTGAGGAATAATGTTCCATGCCACATAAAATTGTATAAATGTTGCATCCCTGAAATCTATTTTTAAGAGGTTGTAGGAATAATATTCCATGCCACATAAAATTGTATAAATGTTGCATCCCTGAAATCTATTTTTAAGAGGTTGTAGAGGTTGTGCTGGATTATTTTGATGAGTGCTCTTTCTGGATGGAGTCTAATTTAGAATAGTATAGTATTTTCAACCAATTATTAGGTTGTGTACTTTTATATATGTCATGTCACTCACATAACATTAACAATTTCAGCCTAATGTATCCACATCCATCTCCATTAGTATCCATATTCTGCTGAGTTATCGAGGCACCCATGTTAAACTTTATCAAGGTAATTATACAGGAGAAAGAGGACAAAATTTGTGGAAACATCCCCTCTTCCTCTCCTTGGAGAATAGCCATTTCCCTCAAAGAACCACTGGTGATTGAAGGAGCATAAGGAGAACTCCGGGATGCATACAACGCCTTAGTTAATGTGAACTCATACTCGGTGAAGAAAACACAAATTTAAACAAGCATTTGCATGAGTGCCAAAACAACTTAATGTGAACTCATAATCGGTGAAGAAAGCACAAATTTAAACAAGCATTTGCGTGAGAAAGAGGGTATTCTGCTTAGTTATCCTAATTTATCCACATCCATCTCCATTCGTATCCATATTCTGCTTAGTTATCAAGGCACCCATGAGTTCACATACGAGGCACCCATGCTAAACTTTATAAAGTTAATTATACAGGAGAAAGAGGATAAAATTTGTGGAAACATCCCCTCTTCCTCTCCTTAGAGAGTAGCCATTTCCCTCAAAGAACTACTGGTGATTAAAGGAGCATAAGGAGAACGCTAGGATGCATACAACGCCTTAAATCCTCCTGTTCAAGTTTTTTTGTGGGGAAGCTTCGGCATATTGTTGGAAAGCTTCTTAACATGACAATGTTGGCTTGGATAATGAAGCAATTTTAGTAAGTATTCAAGTGGGTTACATATTTAATTATAGCCTTCACACTCTCAATTACCCTTTACATTAAAATTAGAGCCTTGTAGTATTGTACCAATCATACCCTGACTTCGCTTAGAAGCCTTGACCCAAAAACATATTCTCCTACAAGATATAACTGAATCTACAAATCTATACCATTTTAAGAATATAGTGTTGGGAATCCTAACATAATAGATTCCCAGTGCAGTGATTAAATATGTTGGGACTTTAAAAAATGAGGAATGGAATTATAGCATGGATATTAGTCACTGATAAATAATTGAAAATTTCCCTTGCATTAATTATTGCAAAATGTTTATACAGATTACTGCTTGCTATGGAAATATGACTGTTAAACCTTGCCCATTAACAAAATCTTGTATATTAAATGCACACAAGTCTATGCATAAACAGAAGTGACTTTGCCTGTCCCCAACTAATTCTGAACTGCTTGATCATGCAAGTGACTTGGTGTTATTTTATATACAAGGACAATAAGAGTACTACCATGCAATAAGAGAATTATAATCCAAAGATGCAATTTGGTTTCGCCACAGAGAACATAAATAAACAGGTCTATCACAGTGGTCTCCAAAAAGTTTTGGGTTTTGCGGTCTCATATTGCAAGTCATTGGCTGTAGCATTTCTTATTTGATCTGTTTAGTGCATGGCCCATATAGACCTATCTGATGTGTCTTGCTAGGTTATATACAATACAATTGCCAGACTCTGTGAAAAGAAAAGTGTAATCCAACCACATTCTCAAGGATATCAGCAAATAAATTTATTTGACAAATAGATGCCTCATGGAAAGTGAAAAGCCTAATCTTAGTGGACAGCCCATTGCAAATAGACCTTGAATTCGAAGCAAAATAGCTTGCTCTTTGCTACACTGGAAATGTACAGTGTACATCTTAATTTGAATATGAGAACTCAGCCTTCCTTAAAACTGCCATGGAAGTTATGGAAAACTCATTTTGAACACAGAAAAGGCAACACTTGTAAAATGCCCAGACCTCTTCTTCCAAACAAAAGAGAAAAGGCCACACTTGTAAAATGCCCAGACCCCTTCTTCCAAAGAAAAGATTACAATGAGAATGTACCTTGTTTGATTCTGATTTGAGTTGGTGAAGCTCAGGGCTCATTACTCGAAAATAAGTTCTTCTTTATTAGAAACCCACATTCTACCATGGCTTAGGAGGTCCACACCTGCTACTTACAATGTCTCCTTCAAACAGAAACAAAAATTATGTTTACTCCAAGCACTAAACAAAACCAACAACAGAAATCAACACTGTTTCTACAACTTATTGACACACAATGATGACTCCACTACTATGACACAGCTACCACGTTAGGTAAAGTTGGCTAAGTTTGGAAAGGCAAGATTGGAAAAATATCAGGATTTGAAATAAGTTTGAAAAAGTTCACAAACAAAGGAACATATAAAACTAGTTTAAATCCATCTCGCCTCGGACCTTTTAAATTGATAGAAGGATCATAAGAAAAAATTGAAATACAGATATCTAGATACTTAAAAATTCAAACTAGTTTAAATCCATATTGACTCAGACCTATTACATTGATCGAAGGATCATAAGAAAAAATTAGATACTTAAAAATTCAAAAATTGTCCATTAGTATTGATTAATGTTCGGTATTCTTAAACTTTTTTATATATTTTTATTTTATTTTCCTAAAAACATTACACATTTCCCTCATTTTTAATAACAACCAAAAACCAAGTAGTAAAATGCATCTCACCGGTCCCTATACACATTCCCCAGAAATTCAAAATCCACCTCACTTATCTCTATGCAATTATATGCATTCCTGGGAAAATTAATACCTGAACATCCACTCACCTGTCATTGAGACCCAGCAGGAACGGCCTCCAGCAACCTGGAGAAGTAGAATTTTGTGGCTGTCATGTCCCGCCGGCGAACCACCCACCCTGCAGCCTTCAGAGCTGCCTCCACATCCTCTTCCGAGTGCAAATAAGCTCTGGTAGTCTTAGAAGGTCCAGGGAAAAGCTCACCAATCCTCTTCAGAATGCTGTAATACCATGTCTTTGGCGCAAAGCTCAAAATCAACCTTCTTTCAGCCAGAGAGGCAAGATGCTGAATCATCCCCGCAGCTTTCTCTTGTGGGTAATGAATCAAAACATCCACACATGCCACAGTGTGATATTTCCCATCCAATGACTCCAAGTCACGGGTTTCGAACCTGGGTTTCACTAGTTTCGAACCCTCGTTTACTGCTTCCTGGGCTCTTCTTTCTGCTTCGGCCACCATTGCAGAGGATATATCGCTAGCAGAAACTATGGCTCCCTCCATTGCCAAAGGAATCGATAAGCTTCCAGTCCCACAGCCTGCGTCACAGACTTTAAGGCCCTCGAGAGGCCCATCATTCTTCACCATTTCCAAGATCTTTTCCACTGTCTGTGCATGGCCAAGACGGATATCCAGCTGAACTGAGTTCAAGTCATCCGTTTGGCCATAAATTCTGTTCCATCTATCAAAGCCAGTAGTGTTGAAATAGCTTCTTACCTCTTCTTTGTCGTCTGCCTTTCTCTTCGTCTCGGGCTCTGCGAGCGAGAGCAACGCTACGAGAGCGGCGACCGTGGCTCCTCCCACCAGTGGAACTGCCATTTGAATAGCTCTGGGATCGTAATTGATGGAGGGAGCAATCTCAGCGAGTTTGAATATATGTTCAGTGGATTGGATCGCTGATGGGGTCAGTTTTTTGGTGATTTCTAAGTGGCTTTGGGGCCGGGCAGCATTTAGGGGTTTGCAGATGGCGGGATTGTGGGCGAATTGGGAGAGCATTGGACCTGATGTTACAGTGTGCGCCATTGCCATCCTCAGTGGCGAACTCTGCTATGGTCTCTGAGAAGCAAGTTTCTCTAAAATGTAGATATCAGATATCTATCGAGATTATAGATTGTGTGTAAGGACGAAAATTACTCGTTGGAGATAAGATTGTCCATCCAATTCCTTGCTCGATTGGTCTCAGGCCTACTCCAAAACGACGGCATGCAAACCTTTTTCTTTTTTTGAAGTGATATCGAGACCCCCAAAGACCGCTAGGAAGAATTCAGTTTCAAAAAATTATCAACCGTGATTGCCAAGCGGGAAGGATAAAATCACAAATTATTTTATCAAAGATTATAATTTCAGATGTTCAATACATAAAGGTTTTATCAACACAATACTATAAAATAATATAGATGTTCAATACATAAAGGTTTTATCAACACATTACTATAAAATATAAAATAATATATGAATATGATTATTGAGATTAATTTTGGTTTATCTAATTTTAAAATAAAAATTAAGATAACGATTATTTATTTGTTTTAAAATATTATTTTTATACTCAAAAATTTAAAGAAAAATGTTTTTATCTGGCTATAGTTTTGAGCAGTTAAAAAATTACTACTATACCAAAGATTTTGGAATTAAAATTTAATGTGGGTATAAGCTAGGCATTTTAAAATAATATAGTTATTATGATTGTTTTGTGAAATATTACTTTTATTTAAAGAAAAATACAATATTTATAAACAAAGTTAATAAATTAAAATTGGTATGTGTGGCTCATTGACGGTTCACTTGTTATGAAGTCACATGTTGTAAATTGGAGGTCACCAGTTCAAATCACACCTTGCTTTACGGGTGTCCCATGCTTGCGGGGTGTGAGGGGCATCTAGGGGTATAGTGGTGATCCCTGGACCTAGTGTTAGGTGTGAGGGGCACCTAGGGGTATAGTGGTGACCCCTGGACCCAGTGTCAGGCTAGTACCAGCCTAGCCCAGTCTCCAGTTACCGATTCCCCGGCAAATAAAATAAAATTGGTATGTGTTAGGTGTGAGGGGCACCTAGGGGTATAGTGGTGATCCCTGGACCTAATGTCAGGAAAGTACCAGCCTAGCCCAGTCTCCAGTTACCCATTCCCTGGCAAATAAAATAAAATTGCTATAAATTTATTAAGTATTTATAAAAGAATTTGATATTTAAAAACATAACTTTTTAAAAAATGATAAATTTTTAAATATTTTTTTTTCTAATTTAATAAATCAATTATTAAAATGAATTTGTATTGTTTCAGTAGTGTGGGCTAGCTCAAGTGGTTGAGTGCTATAATTATGACTGAGTGGGCCTACCAGTTAAATCATTGCATAGAGGGAGGTCCCTTGTCCCACAAACAAGAGGGTTTAATACACCAAATTGGTGTCTCCGATGACCTTAAAAATATATTATTATTAGAAGATCTTGGGGTCAAATCCTCGGGAGACTATACATTGTTATATAAGGATCTCACTGGATGTCCCCATTGAGTTAGTTTGGTAATCAGATTGAATGGAGCGCAACCGCTTGGAGTGGCCCCCTTGTGATTTCTCAGCATGGACAAATTTGTAGTTGTTTATTTTCATTATATTTTTTTTTCTATTTTTGATTTTGTATTGATATGAATATATTAAAAGAATTTTAGATTTTTTATTTTATTTTATAATTTAAGTTATCTTTGTATGAACTCTTAGTTATTATAGCATTGTAATGGCTAGATAGTTACACACAATGAACTTACATGAGCATAGTGATGCCAATGGTGAGAGTCAAGGTGAAGGAAAGATAAAACTAGGAGCACCATATGAAAGGGCTAAATTTGGTCTTCACACTTGAACTCTTCGTCTTTTTGGTAGTCTGAGGCTCTTTGGACATACCAAAGCTTACACCCTTCATTTTGAGTTCTTGAATACATCTGCTCAGATTCATGGAATTACTTATATCCTTTACCTGATTTGTATGTGAAATTGTGATCTAGATGGAGATCAGTGGCCACCCACCTATTCCAGTGGCTCAAAACAATTGTCCATTTTGGCAATTTCCTAGTTATTTTTATACGGTTTTTTGGGTCCCAAACTTTTGAGGCCATTACGAGGCGACGTTCTTTGGTGATTCGGGAGGCCAGGTAGTTTCCAACATCATGCATTTAACCATGGTCGAAAGACGTAAATATCAGATAGACCTTTCCAACGGGTTATCGAGCACCCAAATCATGCTTGTATACAAAAGTTATGACCCCAGAAAGTTGACTGCTCAACTAACCACCTTGGGGCCGCAAACTTTATGGTTGCTCATCTTCTAGGGTTGTGTTTTTTACCTTTAGGGTTCTCTCCCTCATGCTTATTATAAATAGGCCTCTTTGGCCTCATTTTGTACTCAACTTGGCACGGATGAGCATACCAGCCACATATCTTCTCAGTGATAGCTACCACCATTCTAGTTGGTGTATTTACAGTCTATTCTATTTTTGTCATTTAATAAAATGTGTTTATAGTATCTATGTTTTCCTTGCAATATGTTTGTGTTTATAATTCTGTATTTGTTCTTTCATTTTATTCTCACATAAATCCAGATCAAATTGTCAAAAAAATCATATGAATAAAAAATCCTTGAAATGGACGAAGAAAACTAACAATTTCACACCAAAATATGCATAATTAAGAGGATCGAACCTTCAAAAAATGGCGACATAGAGACTCGAAGTTCCAAAAATGGTGACACAGAAACTTGAAGTTCCAAAAATGGCGACACAGAGACTTGAAGTGCAAACCTTGAAAAGAGGATAGCAACTCAGGCTCTACAGACTCCAACAATGCTAGATGCTAAGTTCCAGATCGCAAAATTATTGTGGAGGGTTCCAGAGCTTTCGATTTTGCAAATATTTCACTCGCTTCATTCCGGAGACAACCATATGGAGACTCGAAGTGCAGAGCTCGAAAAGAGGGTAGGAACTCGGGCTCTACCAACTCCAACAGTTCTAGATGCCAAGTTCAATATCACAACATTCCTGCAGAGGGTTCTAAAGGTTCCAATTTCACGAAAAAATTCCCTCGCTTCCTGCTAGAGACGGTTGAACAGAGACTCGAAGTGCATACCTTGAAAGGAGAGGACATGTATATTTCGCAGAGGGTTCATTAGTGATGCCCATGGATAAAAACGTTTAACAGTAATATAGTGATGGCCATGAGGTAGTTGTAACAGATCTATTGTGTTTACAAGAACATTGAGCATGATGTACGTTGTTCTTGCCAAAGCTTTCGTCCTTGCTCAGAGCATGGACATAAAAACCGCGTCATCTTTGCAATGCACTTGCTCTTGCACTACAACACAACCTATGTATTCAATTGTTGATGTATATGTATTTTAGGTTTCTTTGCTATGGCTCTAAAAGCAAGTCCTTTCACAAAAAAACACTTCAACCTTGCAATACAGTTGCTCTTGCACTACAACAAACTCTATGTATTCAATTGTGTTTTTTTGTTGGCAAAGTGGTGGAACAACCTGACTAACAGGGTTGCCATTGGCTAAGTAACCACAAACCAGGGGCATCTAAGCCGTCAAAATCACCCGGGGATCGCACCCGGCTTGGACCGCACCAACCCTTAACATGGTTGGATTTTTTAGTATCCGACGGGATTAGAACTGGCGACCTTTCAGCTTAGGAGGCGTTTTAACCATACCCCGCCACCAACTGTTCTACATCTCGCAGATTCTATGTATTCAGTTGTTGTTGTATATCTATTTTAGGCTTTTTTGTTATGGCTCTAAGTATTGTTGACAAAGTTTTATTTCCCATTCCTACTTCACAACCTTCATATTTCTTGCAAGCAAGCATTTCTACACAATGTTTTTTAGATGATAAGTCCTTGTCAAAAATTGCAACTAATGGTCTTCTACTTCAAAAATTCCATTTGGTTCACAATAGGCAATTAACAATGTTTATGGATTTTTTTGCTCCCGGTATTGTGCATTGTTACTTTATGTTCTATCCTTTCACAAGATAGGAACTAACATGTTACATATGATTTGGATTTGAAATATAGATGTAGACAAAAGAAATATAGTTGACAAAGTTCGTAGTTATTCCTAGGATTTAGGTGCAAAAAGATATCAAAGCATTTCTTTTTCAACTTTTTTCCATTTGTATACTATTGATCTATTATCACAGTAATCTATTGTTGCTCTTGATTTGTTTGTACTTGATATTGGCTTCATCATTATTAATTTCAAAAGTGTTCGACTTAAATTTGAAACAACTTCGAATTGGTTGATCAACATGATAAAAAAACTAGTGTATCCAACTCTAGACAACATGAACCCATAGAAACTTTAACATTCCAACGACTTTCGATTACCTTTGTCAGTTGTAGATGGCATTAGTTACTATCCATATTCCATAGCCTTTGCTACAAGCCATTCAAACATTGTAATAATGTCCAAGAGCTAGTTGCAACATTCATAATATGTGGATAAAAATGTTGAACAATAATATAGTGATGCCCATGAGGTAGTTGCAATAGATGTAATGTGTTTACAAGAACATTGATCATGATGCATGTTGTGTTTTCCAAAGCTTATGTCCTTTCTCACTTCAACTTTACAATGCAGATGCTCTTGCACTACAACAAAGCCTATGTATTCGATTGTTGTAGTATATGTATTTTAAGCTTCTTTTTTATGGCTCTATGTCATGTCCCCATATTTTTCATCATTTAAAAATTTCTGAAGTCACCTTAGAAAAATTATTAAAAATTATCAATGGTGACAAATAAGGGGAAAATGCCGAGTATGGTTCCTAAGGCTTAATTGAAAGTAATTGGAGTCTAAATAATATTGCCTAAGCAATTTTAAAGGGCAATGTAACCACCAAAAGTCTCAATTTGAATGTATGGAGGAGAAAATAATTTAATTGGTATTAAATTAGAGAATTAGCCAATAATATTATTAAAGCTCAAAACTTATAATTATTGGCTACCGAAAATATTATTCTTGAATAATGGAGAAATTAGCCAAAATAATTATTACATCCAACTGAAGAACAATTAATTATTCAGTAATTGGGTCAAAGGGTGCACAAGGAAATGGTTAAGAAAAATGGTTAAGGAAGTTAGAGGGTGCATTTATGAAAGTCAAAATAGTTAGAGGGCACCCTCATGAAGTTAGTGGAGCATTAATTACCAAATGCATGGTTTTGGGTGTTATATAGTATTTTTCTATTGTATTGGAAAAATGTGATAATGGAACATGGTTTTCATTGGCCCGTGGTATTTATCCATGGTATTGGAGACTTTTCAAGTATAAAAGGAGGCAAAGGTGAATGGAAAAGGCATGCATTTGGATATTGTTTATTTGGATAGGAAGCTTAGTGCTACCTAGTCTTGGGTGATGCTCCCCTTGACAACAATTGGGTGATGTCCCTCTTCTGCATCTAAGTAACCAAGGAATTGGTGAAGTGGAGAGGAGAATTCGGTTCCTTTCACTATGCCTTAATTAGATTATGCCTTTGTTTTGCTCCAATACTGATGTTAGAGATTGTATGATCACACCCTTTGCTGCTAGTGGTAATACCATGAGATTAGTGTGTATACATCTGCTACATATGTAATCAGGTGTTCATAGTGCTAAGGTTACACACTCCCATTGTCTTCTTGCAAGGTGTTTTGTCGAGTAGTCGGTAAGTTGGACCATTGTTTTATGTGGGAGGATTTTATGTCACATTCATTATTCTCTCTCTCCTTTATATGTATTCCTCTATGTTGCTGCTATAATTTCTTATATGAGCAGCCATTATGTTGTACATGGTCCATTCCTATCCATATAAAATAATAAAGCTCCAGGTTTTCTCCAATGTCTCTCTCTTTTGTTTCTAATGTCCAAAAATTGCCACTTTATAAGTCTCTTATGTTCCATATGATATATAGTCTCGTGTGCTCTCTTATCAAGCAATCTTCTATAGTGTTGTGATCATTCTCTGTTGATTATCTATCATACTCAAAGATTGTTTGTTGCGGGTTTTTATCCTCCAGATTTGTGGAGGGTTTTCCTAGGGTACATCATGTGTCTTATGGATTGAATAATTGTGTGTATGAATTTTTTATGAGATCTATATGCATTGTAATTGTGGATTAAATTTTTAAAGTTTAAGAATCTTTCTTTATTGCTCAAACATTGACACATTCTAGAAAACTCCATGCTTAGTTTTAATGGAACCTTTCTCGACGACTGGTATTTGTGATTCATCTCCCATATGAATGCTTGGTCCTCCAAAGAGATCCAGAGAAGTGAATGATTCTTTGGATGCAACCATGTGGTTGGAGGCTCTAGAATCAATGAGAAAATCCTTTGACTGAGTGAAGCCTTCTTTTAGAGCATGGCACCACTCATGTTCATCAATATTGTTTCTAACATTAGACTTATTTGCACCTTCTAGAAGGGCAATATTGTTCTATTCAAGGAGCTTAGACATTTGGTCGATGGTCTTCTTCATACATTGATTCTCTAGATGAAATCCTCTCTTGCAGTAAGAACACTTGGCCTTGTCAAACTTCTTGTGCTTGTCCTTCTTGGAACCAAAGGCTCCTTTTGAAGGATTTTGCTTCTCCTTAGGCTTGAAATCAATGTTCTTCTTCTCTTTTCCTTTCTGCTTCCCCTTTTCTTGCGCATTCTTAGTCTCTCCAACTAAGAGAGCTTGATTCTTGGAGGATTTGAGAGCTCCCATCTTAATCAGCTTATCTTGTTCCTGGATTAGTGAATCTGTGAAGGCATTAAGGGATGGAATTTACCAATTAGGATTTGTCAACCTACCAGAGTGAAAGGTAGATACAAACATTGAGAATTATGGGCCAAGTTTTCTCAGAATTGAGAGCATCAACTGCTCATCCTTTTTATCAATCTCGCACTATTTGCATCGCATGACAATGGATTTGAATTTTGTGAAGAACTAATGTATTGTTTTGAATTTATGGTTGTAGTGATATCAGCTCATTCTCTAGAATATGGACACTGAGCTCATCCTGCTTGCCAAACAAGGATTCAATCTTATCCCATACTTCTTTTGGAATTTTCATTCCATCAAGATGGAACAATAGCTCTCTGGAGATCTGGATGCATATGAAGCCAAAAGCTTCATCAAACTTATTCAGATACTTCAAATTTTCAAGGTACTACTGGGGTTCAACCTCTCTCCTCATGGTGACCCTATACAAACCCTTGTTGCATCAGACAAATTGCATATTAGCCCTCCAATCAAGGTAATTAAAGGGTATGAGGATTCTGGGAGTTAGAGCTGCCAAATTCTCCATCTCATAGCTTCAAGAACAACTAATTCTTTAGAAAATATTTGAATGTAACTGCAAAACACTTCAATTCGCTATCAACCCAATTCAAACACTATCCACTTCGACATGTGCATGTTCTCTAGGTGTATCACACCTGGCTAGACTTCTCTAGACAGAATCTAGAGGGAGCAAGACTACCGGAATTTATGTGGAACCCAATTGGTTCTGGTGCATCAATGGAAGTTTTTGAGGTTTGAAGCTGGCCTGAACACATGCTCTGATACCATGTTAATTTTAGTGAAGCATGGATCCTCATGCATGAATGAAAGTAATTTGAAGAGAAGGTTGCAAAAGAATGAACAATTCAATGTAAACTTATCAATAGATTCATGGTGTAAATTACACACACAAGAGGCAAAAAATGGTCAGCATAACAATACATGAATAATCATTGTGTTGATGCCTAGAAAATCGCAGGCAACAACAACAAGGGATTCTCCCCAGTCAACGTTCCCAATTAGCCCGTGACTGTTTGGTGTAGGGAATCCGTCCAGTTTATGGTCCGGCTACCGTAGGTCAAGTAACAAAAATAAAAGGTTTTACCGGTTGCGGCCCGATCCACCGTATATATTTTTGTATTTTTGACTTAATGTATGGTATGCAAGTGCCTATTTAACATGTAGACTTGATAAAGAATGCAAGGAGTATTCACAATGTGATGCGCAGGTTCTTACCTCTTGTCTTAAAACTCTCAAGCATCTAAATCACACACACAGTAAGAAAGCAAATATAACTATCTACCTATCCCCAGGGAGCCAAATTGTAACTTATTAATGAGTAATGTATATTGTGCATGTATTATAAAGAGAAATTACAGATAGCTGAGATTTCTTCCCAAAAACACATGAACAATTAAAGATATTTAAACAACCAGATAGCCAATTGCTTATGAACAACATTCATTACTCATGGTGGTAATTTCATAAAATAAACCAGAAATCATTCAAACAAGAACATAGGTCCTAAGAGTCATAACGATCTCACAGTTAGTGAACAAAAGCTGAAAATGAAATAGTTCCTCTTCAACAAATCCATAGCATAACATTTGAACATCCCACCAAACTTTCTTCGACAGGCAAACTGTAATTCTTTATTGCAAAAGGAAATAGTTCTTCTTACAATATCTCTTCACTAATCTAACTGGGAAAAAGTGCCTTCTTCTTCTAAGTCCTCTATATTTATACAAAAGAATAAGACTGTTGGGCTGCCCACAAATAACTCTTGGGCTTCCCCAACTCTTCGCTTCCCAAAATTTACTTTCATTTAGTGTTTACAAAATTTACAACATATTGCAAAAGTGAACAAATGTTTATGAGGAGGGCCCCGCTTGATTATTTAGAAATTTCTTCCACGCTGAAGCCTCTGAGGCGATACTTTCAAATTCAGAAGGTTCCAAGAATCAAATATTTATTTCGAATTTTGCAGCCTGGTTCCTGATGGCTTCTATTCTGGCTGTACTCAGGCGAAGCTGATCTTCTAATAGTTGCACACTAACTGCAGAATGATCTACCTCATTCCTTAGGGTCTGTTCATCTAAAGCTTTAATGTGTTGTATTCTTCTTTCATCTTCTTGGTACCTTTTTTGCAAAATTTCCACAAACAGGCCGTGGTCCGGAAAAACATCTATTCTTTGTTCAGCCTCTACCTGGCATCGGTTATAAGCAATCAGAAGTCTTCTAAAGAATTATGTACATGCCCCTCTTGTCTTTCTAACAGCCTTCTTGAACTCCTCAGCTGTGTTGATGGAAAACTCCAACAAGTCGTAGTCCTGTCTAAGGGCTTGTTGATCCTTTGAGGGTAACTCTGCAGGAGCTTCTGCATTTGCTTCCAATCTTGCCATCCTTCCTGTCATGACTTCCAGGATGTCCTGATATCTGTCAACAAAATATGAGTAGGTCTCCAAAATCTCCTCCAATCGGTTGTCTATCTGCAAAACCCTGCATCTTTCCTCCTCTATGGCCACCTCCAGCTGCAACATCTTGGCTCTCTGTGCCAGAACGTGTTCTTTGAAAGGTTGTTGACTAACTTGTTGTTCTCTAACTTCCTCTAAAGCTGCTGTCAGCGAGGTAATCTGCTCGTTAAGTTTTGCCTCCTGCCCTTGAGATTGCCTCTCATTTGCCTCCAAGGTAGTCTTTTGCAACTCTAGATCCTTTATTCTACCTAGCAGTTGTTCCTTCTCTGCCCTCAACTCTTGATATTCCTGTTGTACCTTCTCTAGACACTCTTGGGCGGTCTCCATGATCTTTTCTCTATCTGGAGAACCTGAAGTTCAGCCTTTGAAGACTTGATTTCCCTTTGCATGTCTTCAAACTTTATCTTTAACTTATTGTTTTCTTCTCTTTCCTTTCTCAGAGTATCTTTGAGTTGAGCAGAAGACTTCTTTGACTTCTCCAAATCCGTCATTATTTTATCTACATTGTCTTCTGAAGCATGCATCAATGTAGCACCTGATCTGATAGTGAACCTGGGGTCTCTGTCTGTCCCATATACAATGGTTGTATCATTTATCATCTTACCAGACAGCCCCCCAGTTTCAACCTTCCTCTCGGTTCTTTTTACTATTCTTTTCTTTTCTTTATCATAAAAGATAGTGTTAAAATCAGGTACCTCTTCCCCTTTCTTCTGTTCAAAGGGGATTAGTCTAAGGGTGGGGACCATAGACTGTCCTGGTGTGCTGGCAGCGGGTACTTCAGGATCTTGAACGTCGGGGTTTTCCAAGTCCTTAGCTTGACTGTTTGCTGCGTCAGTAGCTGATTGCTCTGTCACTGTTTGGGTCAACTTCATCTTCTCTGCCTCCTGCTTCTTCAACTCCTCATCTAACTTCCTTTTTCTTTCTTCTTCTTCGCTTTTGGCAGCTTCTTCTGCCTTTTTGGATGCCTCTTGTGCAACTCTTCTTTTCTCCTCCTCCTCTCCCTTTAGCCATCCTTCGGCTTCTTGGGCTAATCTCTGAGCTTCTTCATTTATTTTCCTAGTTTCCTCTTCCTCGGCCTTTGCCTGCTCGTCCTGTCCCTTTCCACCTTTGGTGGTGATTTTCTTTTTAAACCTTTTCCTTAAGGCCGTCATGTTTAGTGCACTGCGAAAAATGGACTCTTCTTTGTCACAGTGGCTGGTGTATTCAAAATGGACATTAGCCTCTTTGCAATGCTCTGCAACCTTGTTACGGGAGTCATTCTTGTGGAAAGGCATTTCCCCAAAATGGAACTTCTCCAACTCCTCCACGAATTCATTGGCCTTCTTTACTCTAGTAAATTTGTAACTCCCCAATCTGAAAGGTAAAGGTGGGTATGCTACCTTCTTATGTTTGAACAAAAAACTTCCTATGCCATCTAGGAAGACTTGTCTAACTACCTCTTTGTGAATTATATAATCTGTGGCATACTTAGGCAGTAGTGAGGGTGCTCTAGAGCCCCCAAACATTCTGAAATATAGCCCATCTTCAGTCAAGTAATAATCAGCATACTCTTCAATCACTTGCAATTCCTCTTCCGACATGCAGTCGCATTCTTTTAAGAAAATCAGGGTATATAATGGCATAATGAAATGCTCACACACCTCCCTGTAGTGACTGTGGTATTTGTGGGCCCCCAGTGGCTTGTATGCTGAGTAAATTGGTGATCTTTCCCGGTCCCAGATGCATCTCAGGTTAGGGAAGGGTTGATTGCATAGTATGCAATCAATCAGTATGGAGCTCATGTAGAACTCTGATTTCTTTTGGGACACCCCTCTTAATGTTGATGCCATGCAGGCCGAGAGGCTATTGGACACAATGTTGGCCCAATTGAAAACGTTCCCCTGTGTTGCAACATAAAAAATTATCGGCACCCACTCCAATTTGAAGCTTTTGCTGTGGGCTCTCCCAAAAATCCTATTGAGCATTAAGGCAATGAACCTATAAGGGGTTCTTAAGCTTGCGGTGTCATATTCTCCAGTTGGCCTGGTTCTAAAGTTTTTTCCAGGCATGAGCATCCTCTTGAGTGTCTCGAAGAGATCCATCCTGATGCTTTTCAGCCAGTCTTCAGTTAGATATATTTGTGCTTTTTCTAAGTGGTAGGCTAGGGCTACATATCCAGGGCTATAGGAAGCATAACCCTGTTTATCAACATTTTCCAGAATCATGGTGGGCACATCTGCCCTAGGAAGAATCCACCCAATCACCTCCGAGCATGGAAAGAGTTCAGGTCTCGTAGCAATTTTCATTAATGAGGATCTTTCTATGTTGGCATAGATATTTTCTTCCTCAAAACCTATGTCAGGCACCTCTCGGCGCGTAATCAATTTGTAGATTTCTCCCCACTGATATTCCAGCTCTACACCAATTATGCATTTGGTGTCTTCGTAAATATATTCAACTCTGGTGATGACTTCGACGTCGGGTTCTTCTTCGACTGCGAAAGCCTTCTTCTTTTGACGCTTAGACATCTTAAGTTCTGAGGAATTTCCCTGTCATGTACAGAAAGGTATTTTAGGTTCTTCTAGGTCGTTTTCGGACAACTTTTAAAGATTAAGATAACAATATAAAGGTTTTACCTTGTCTACATGAAACATGACTGCAATTAATAAAAAATGAGCAAAATTCATTCAAACAAATGCTCCTGCCCGAAAAACTGGAACCAACTTAGTCCAACAAAGTTCGAGTGTGGGAAAAAAAGGCCTATGTCACAAATGAAACAATCTCGGGCTCTCTTTTAGTGCCATGACCTACACATTACGCGGAACACCTGAGGTACTTAATTTAAAAGCTCAAAGGGGACGCTTCAGGTGATAGCACTGTACATGCTCATTTTACGATCCATCTTAGACCGGGTAATGTGATACTACCCTAGACTGGCTTGGGGTTCAAATTCGACGGTGAACAGGATTGCTCTAAACAACGAACTGAAAACAACACCGAGGTCTTGGTTTTCAAAATGCGGGTGACTGGACCAGTGGAAACGAATCTGACATTCCCCGGGAAAGCCATGAAAACCTTCCCCGAACGGCCAAACACAAAATGGGGAAAACTGGTGCAGGCAGCGTAATGGCCTTCTGCACCGGTTTCCCCAACCATCGAGTGCAGGGTGTAAGACCATAACGGCCGTGGAAGAAAACATCCCGTAGACTACAAAGAAATCCCCTACTAACAGTCACACCACTCACCTTAGCATATATACATGTCACGACGGGAAACTAAGTAAAAACCCTAACCGTGGAAACAAGAAATTAACTTGTCCAATCGAACGGAATGGGATAATGAGTACAAGGGCCTACCTGGCACTGCGGGAGAAAAAACCATTGAGCTTCCATGGTGGGAGCCACCTAGGAACGAGGGTACCGACAACGAGAATCCTCGTTTGCTCGAGCGAAAACGACAGCGTAGAGAAAGTCCAAAATTAACAATAAAATAATAAACTACCCGACCCACTATATATATACCCCCGGTCAACTATACTCGGCGGGAAAAATCAAGGGATCGGCGAGCATATCAACATTGCCTCCATAACGTCGGACGATGAAACAGTTGGGAGAATCCCCGAGGCATTGGCAGAGAAACCAAACGATACTCGCATCGGAGCTCGCAATATTAAAGCATCGGAGCGATAGAAGGATGAAGAGCCGCAACGGCGGAAACACAAAAGACATCAAGTTCCATAGACTGAAAAAAATCGGAGAAAAACCAACATAACTTTGACCAAGAAACATCGGTCCCGCGGAAAATAAAATTAAACTACCAGAAAGACAACGCTTTTCAAAGCTGCAACGGCAGACGCCGAAAACTCAAGGATCAGTGAAATAGAATAGCGGGGTCGAAAAAGTTAATGCAACCATCGGGGAACTTCGTAATGCGCTATCTGAAACTGCGGAAGACGTAGAGGCAATATGTCCCGACGGGATTCCAACAAACAGTTGATTGAGAGAAATAAGTGAATAAAGGCATCGGAGAAAACAATTGGACCCGGTATCTTGTTACTTCTCCGCAACGGCGGGCGTGTAGGTGACTAAATTTCCGACTTAAATATCCAAAATGCTTTTGATGGCAAGGTAAAACTAAAACAAATAATGAAACATCGCTGGCATAAGAAAAGTCTTTCCGCAGAACATCAACCAAACTCAAAAGTTGAGCCAAAATGAGTTAAAGGAGGGTCCCGAATTTTTTTTTTGAATTTTGGGAAAATGTTGCAGCTGCAACACATTGATGTCTTTGTAATACAATAATCATACAATAGGTAGAATTAAAACGCTTTAAGGAGGATTCGAATTCACAAACTCAAAATGACTCCAGTGCTAACTCAGTGTGGGAAAATCACGACTAGAGCTCACTAATGCAACTCTGTATCACTGAATCAGTATACAATAAGTTAATTGATGAGGGTAGGTGAGTAAATGTTCCCAACCTCCCTTAAATCATGCAAATTGGCACTAGGGTGATTGAGAGTGAACTAACTGATGAGAATTGGAGCATAACTAAAATAATTGAATACCTACTAGAGTCAATTGTTGGAGACTGCTAGTGGCACTCAGAGTGGGTTCCTCACTTATAGGGATTTGGCCCTGGAGCTCCTAAACTCATCCAAACATACACAGTGAGTGGTAGGTGGCCCCTAGGTGTGTGTCCCTTGCACCAGTGAAGTGATAATGAGCTCCTAAGCTAGGAAAAAAGACAAATAAACTATGTGAGCAAAGGAAGAAATAATTAATCCTAACACCCACCATAAGTTATATAGTGTAATATTAACTTATATTATTAACAATATACATTAAGTTAAATGACTTGTAACTATAAATTAACATTAACTTTAACTTAACTTAAATCAATATTATTATATTACATATAATGGTTAATATTGTCTTGACTAAACTTGTGAAATTTTATTTAATATTTGTGTTATTACAATATATAGTCATGTAAACATATTAGAATTATTAGACTTTGAATGCCGTTTAGATCTTCAAGCAGATAGTTCTAATAATGTTTGTAGCAAATAGATGGAGAATGAAGATACAAACTGAACAAAACAAACCACACATGAATCAGACAAGTATTTCTCATGAATTTATAGTATCATTCACAATAATAATATCTAGTGTTACAATAGTTTACATAGAAAGAATTCAAATGCATGGGATATGAATTTGAACCTCCCAAGTGGATATGACTGTATCTAACTGAATCTCTAACTCATGGTCTCCCAATCAATATCAGAGCCCAAAATCAACTCCCATATGTCCAACCAACTCAAACAAACAGTGACAGCTAGTTAACTCAGTGCAATTGAGTGTGTTAGGTGGGAAAAGGTGCCTACTCCACATGCATCCATGCATTATCCATGCAATACATGAGCTAGATAACTGTTTGAGAACTAACTAAAAGTAACTGAGGGCTAACTGGGACTAACTAGTACTAACTCCAACTAATTGAAGTAGGTTGGTGTCAAGACTCCCAATGGCTCATAAAATGTAGGGATTGGTTTAGGAGGCACCCAAATGGATGCATGCACGTGCAGTAAGTGGAAGTTAACCTCTAGCAGTGTTCCCCACACTCCAGTGACTGGTACATGTGTCCCCATTAGGCCAAGTGGACCCAATGATACTAGTGGACCCAATTATTTAATTAAGGTTCCTAAGTTAGGCTAATTAATATAATAGAAAGTATGAACAAGGGGGGATTAATAATCCTAACACCCCCCATGAATCTTAACTTGGACAACTATGGGCCCTGGTAACAAGACGATAGGTCACCCAATATATAATCTAAGAGACATAATACAAATGAGGTAGGAAAAACTCTTGGGAAAACCCCCCTCAAAAATAGGAACTGAGAATCAAGCCTTAATGCCCAAAAGAGACCTGAGAAAGGAAAATCTCTTTTCGGTAAAAGACTTGGTAAAAATATCTGCAATCTGATCCTATGTCGGACAATAGTGCAGTGTGATGGTTCTGTCATGCACCAGTTCCCGAATGTAGTGCATGTGAGCCTCTATGTGCTTTGTCCTCTGCTTATGAACAAGATCACTGGAGATCTTGATTGTACTCTGGTTGTCACAATAAAGATCTATTGTAGGCGAAGTCTGAATCCTGAACTTTTTCAAGATGCCATGCAGCCTAACTGCCTGAATAGTTGCATTCACAGCTCCTCGATACTCTGCTTCTACGGAAGAAAGTGCTAGGGCTGCTTACTTCTTGCTGGACCAACAAATTGGCCCAGATCCAATCATGAATACAAAACCCGAGGTGGATTTCCTATCATTTCCATCTCTTGCCTAGTTTGAGTCTGTAAAGCCTGTGAGATCTAGCTGTGCTCTAGAAGCATAGTGGATCCCATAATCAATAGCACCCTGCACATAGTGCAAGATCCTCTTTGCTTCCTTCTAGTGCAGCTCATGTGGATCCTGCATATATCTGGAAGCAGCACTCACAGCATAGGATATGTTTGGTCTCGAATGAGTGAGATACAGAAAGCTTCCAATGAGCTGTCTGTAGAGAGTGTTGTCCACCAAAGGTGTGGAACCACCTTCTTCAAGTCTGATGCCTGATAGAAAAGGGCAGGGGGTTGCCTTACAATTCTCCATGTGGAACCTCTTAAGCATGTTTGATGAATACCTGGACTATGAGATCATGATTCCTGAAGTCTTTTGACATAATTCGAGTCCAATGAATTGTCTTAACAGTCCTAAGTCATTCAAAGAGAATGCTTTATTAAGAGCATACTTGGTGCTACTCAATCCAACAACAGAGTTGCTAGTAATAAGCAAGTCATCCACATACAATACAACTAGAAGCAATAACCCCTCCTTCTTCTTCATGTATACATTGCAATAAGATTTGCACCTTTCAAACTTCTGAGAGATGAGGAAGGCATCCATCTTGGAGTACCATGCCCTTGGGGCTTGTTTGAGTCCATACAGTGATTTCCTCAGTCTACAGACTAAGGAAGGATCATCAATAAACCCCTCAGGTTGTTTCATATATATCTCCTCCTCCAAATCACCATGGAGGAATGCACTCTTCACATCCATGTGATGTACTTCCCATCTCTTGGAAGCAGCAATGGCCAATACCATTTGGATGGAGTCCATTCTAGCTACTGGAGCGAATGTCTCATTGTAGTCCAAGCCTTAGACCTGAGAATACCCTTTTTCCACCAACTGAGCCTTGTACTTGGTTGTGGTCCCATCAGCAGCTATTTTGGTTTTGTAGATCCATTTGCACTCTACCAGTTTCCTTCCTGGAGGTAAGGGGACAAGTTCCCAGGTCTGGTTGTCATGTAGCGAATCAAGCTCCTCATCCATGGATTCCTGCCATCTAGGATCATGGCTAGCCTCCTTGAAGGATTGAGGATATGACCCAAGCATCATAAAACACCTCTCAGCAAGAAGAGGATTTGTGTGAGACAATGCAACACTCTCCTTTTGATACTGGGACCTCATTCTTCTTTTGTCATATGGATCCCCAACACCATCTCCAACTGCTTCTATGAGCTGCTTAGCCCATTTAGGATGCTAGAATGAGGTAGATGTTGGATCTAGATCTAGATCCCTTTGAGGTATAAGATCAATGTCTGGATCATGCTGGGATGACTCCTCTTCTGAATCTGAATCTGAAATGTCAGGATTTGAAACTGAAACTGCAATAGGAAGTGAAGGAATGTTTATACCTTCATCAGCTTCGAATGAAAGTTGGGGTGATGCTGGAACTGTGTATGGCATGAAGTGAGAGAAAATATATGCCTTGGACACATGATCAGCAATTCCTTTCGCTATAAGCTCCCTAGTTGAGATTTTTGTGATCTCCACTGAGTCAGGTCCAAACACCACTTGCTTTGTTGAGCTGGTGTGAGTCATTTGGTAAATAGACAACATATTAGCTGCAAGTGAGGGCACATATAGGACATCTATGAACACACCATGCTTCACTCTGATGGTGCCTCTTCTTGCTGCTGGAATTTGGGAATCATCTCCCATGTGAATAGTAGGCCCTTCATTGATATTGATAGAGGAGAAGAGATCCATAGAGGCCACCATGTGATTGGAGGCTCCAAAATCAATCAAATAGGCTGTAGACTGAGGTAGTTCTGCTTTCAAAGCATGACATATTTCATGTCCATTATCTGACTTCTTTGCTCTTTGTGGGGAAGCAATGTTATGCTGCTTGAGAAGAGCATTCATCTCATCAAGTTGCTTCCTTGTACAATGTTCTTCAAGATGGTACCCTTTTTCATAGTAGGGACATAGTTTCTTCTCAAATTTCTTCTTCTTAGAGCCGGAGGCCCCTTCAGAAGCTTGCTAATTTTGTTTAGGATTCGGACCAGCTGGATTTGGTTCCTTGTTCTTTTATTTCCCCTTTGCTTGCGCTTTGGAAGAGTCAAAAACTATAAGAGCTTGATCTTTGGATGTCTTCATGACTCCCATTCTGATCAATTTGTCTTGCTCTTTTATTAAGGACTCGAAAAAAGAATATAATGAAGGAACCTTCCAATAAGGAAAGATTTCCCACTTGGAATGAAATATGGAAACAAACACAGAATACTCAGGGCCTAGTTTACTGAGAATGGAAAAGATATTCTGCTCACCCTTTCGCTCTATTCCGCACTGTCTGCACTGGATTACTAGAGACTTGTATTTAGTGAAGAATTGCTCAATAGTATTTAAACTACTGGGATGTAAAGATACCATCTCATTCCCTAGAATGTGTCCCCGAAGCTCATCTTGTTTGTTAAACAAGCTATCAAGATTCTCCCAGGCTTCTATGGGAGTCCTCAATCCTTCTAGATGGAAGAGGAGATCTCTGGAAATATAACTACATAAGTACCCGAATGATTCATCACAACGGTTTAGGAACTTGTTCCGCTCTACTGACTGATGAGGCTCAACCTCCCATCCATGTATGATCCTGCGGTAGCCATGTTTGTGCAAGGCCAGCTGCATATCAATCCTCCAATCAAGATAATTGGAAGTTGTGAGGATCTGTGGTTTAGGATTTTGAGAACTCATAATTGCTCCAACTGGAAGATTGCAAATACTTCTCACAAGCTCCATAGAACCTGTCAATTTCACTGCAATAACACACTAAAATATATGAACTATTAGAATCATGCTTTTCCTCCCGGCATGAACATATTTTGAGGGTCCATCACACCCTCTCCGCTGCTTTGAATAAATCTAGAGCTAGCAAATTGTCATAGGGGACTTATGTGGAAACCTAGCTGCAGGGATAATTTTAAGGAACAATACTTATTTAAAAGTGTATAAAT
This sequence comes from Pseudotsuga menziesii, assembly GCA_001517045.1. Classification (NCBI taxonomy): domain Eukaryota; kingdom Viridiplantae; phylum Streptophyta; class Pinopsida; order Pinales; family Pinaceae; genus Pseudotsuga; species Pseudotsuga menziesii. Next base: position 31,760 of record LPNX010533316.1, on the reverse strand, counting down.
GTTGGCAAATCTTACCAATTCTTAAAATGTCAACTATAAAATATTTGGTGATATTTTTCTAAAAATATTTCAATTTCTCAGGATTTTATATAGTTTATATAATAATTTGGCGATTTGTACAGTGAAAATTTTTTACCCCATCAAAATTGGGCGAAAGAGGGCTTCAAAAAATGCAAATTGGTGAATCTTTTTTTGGAAAAAACCATGGAAAAATAGCCCACGGGATAAATTTCGCCCCTAAAATTATCCTTGCCTAGCTACTTCTGATGTTTGATGGGGTGAAACAAGCATGAAACCTGCCTGAGAAGGCTCTGATACCATATTAGAATTTGAATGCCATTTAGATCTTCAAGCAGATAGTTCTAATAATGTTTGCAACAAATAGATGGAGAATGAAGATACAAACTGAACAAAACAAACCACACAGGAATCAGATAAGTATTGCTCAGGAATTTATAGTATCATTCACAAAAATAATATCCAGTGTTACAATAGTTTACATAGAAAGAATTCGAATCTCCCAAGTGGATATGGTTTTATCTAACTGAATCTCCAACTCATGGTCTCCCAATCAATATCAGAGTCCAAAATCAACTCCCAGATGTCCAACCAACTCAAACAAACAATGACAACTAGTTAACTCAGTGCAACTGAGTGTGTTAGGTGGGAAAAGGCGCCTACTCCACATGCATCCATGCATTATCGATGCAAGACATGCGCTAGCTAACTGTTTGAGAACTAACTGAAAGTAACTCAGGGCTAACTTAGACTAACTAGTACTAACTCCAACTAACTGAAGTAAGTTGGTGTTGGGACTCCCAGTGGCTCCTAAAATGTAGGGATTGGTCTAGGAGGTGCCCAAACTGATGCATGCACATGCAGTAAGTGGCATTTAACCTCTAGCAGTGTTCCCCACACTCCAATAACCGGTACATGTGTCCATTAGGCCAAGTGGACCCAATGATACTAGTGGACCCAATTAATTAATTAAGGTTCCTAAGTTAGGCTAATTAATCTAATAGAAAGTATGAACAAGGGAGGATTAATAATCCTAACAATAATATTAATTAATAATATTATGATGATGATGATGATGATGATGGTTAACGTCCCCTGAGACCAAAACTTTGTTCTATCGGACCTAAAGAAATAGATTATTTAGTTTGTTTTAAAATTGTATTTCTATGCTCAAAGAGCTTGGACAGAAGCGTCCTGAGCTCACTATAGTTTTGACAAGTTAAAAGGCTAAGAAGGTCAGTATTGCAACAAAGATTATGAAATTGAGATCTAATGTGGGTGTACGCAGGGCACTCTAATAGAAAGTGATTTTCATCCTCAATCTTCATATTCTCACAAAGATGGCAGATCCTTTCCACCCACGGTGTTTTAGGAACTACCCAACAACTTGTTTCACTATGGAGCTCATGAGAGTTCGTTCTTATCTTTGCTATATTAATTTTTTTCTTTGAACTAGTTAAAAGAGAGAGATACTTTTGATCTTCTAGAGTAGGGTTGATGACCTCTTTATAATATCTTAGTTTTATTTAAGCATCTAAATCTTTCTCACACCACATTTTCTCTTTAAACTTAGAACTAACAATATTTTTAATGTTATTAATATTTTGCGATGCAATAGTTTCGTCGATCTCCCAATGGTTTAACCAAGCCTTGGTATCTTTACACCAACCTCGCTTGAGCCTTAGGTGATTTTGGTTGGAATTAAAAGCTAGTTTAGGAAGTCTATGGTCTCCAATGTTATTGATTTTGTGTGCTTGTATAACATGAGCCTAGTCATAGCGAGGCTTTCGATAGGGGAACGACCCACTTCTATATGGAGAATATGGTAGGGTATATTACTTTTAATTTTGAGGTTATACGTTATAAAATGCTTCTGGATTTTCTCAATCTTCCTCCAGGATTCTCTAGAGATGCTGCGACCCCAAACCTCACACCCATACAAGATAACAGGAGTGACTAAAGTTTCAAAGAGGAGCTTCTTTTTATCCCACGTCACAAGGTTTGCTGCTTTACAATTATTTTCGAGACCAAAATAAGCTTTCCACCCTCCATTAATCCTTTTCTCAATGCTATAGTTCCAATTGAGCCTGTGATGAATATCAATTCCTAAGTATTTGTAAGAAGACACTTCCTCCAAGTTGCTATTGTCATACACAAAATTAGCGTAAGTGTCCTTCTTGGATTTAATAATCATAACTTCTATTTTGTCAGTATTAACAGTCATACCCATGGTAGAGCAAAACTACTTAAGAAGTCTTAGTTGCTTATCAAGATTAGATGGACACATGGCTAAAAGAATAATATCGTCAACATAGACGGACGACGACTATTCCAGCTAAAATCGTGCCAGCACAACCTGCTTCCTCTAAACAACCTTCTAGCTTATTGATGTAAATGCCAAATAAGGTAGGGGAGAGGAGGCAACCTTGTTTAGCTCCGATATTACACTTAATATCTTTCGACCACCCCTCATTGCTCTTAAACTTGGCAATGACATTCTCGTATAACCTTATTGCGACAACTCTCAACTTGAAAGGAACCTTTAGCTCTTCTAATATGTTCCATAGGTTGTTTCTAGGTACTGTATCAAAAGCCTTTCTAAAGTCCACAAAGCAACAAAAGAGATTGGATTTATCATTACGACACTCCTCCACAATGATCCTGAGTGTAACGAGGTGGTCTGTTGTTGAGTGTTGCCTTCTAAAACCCGCTTGACCTTTAGCTCGCTTACCTTCACTTTCAAGCCATATGCTGAGCTTCTTTTCCAAAATAATACCATATAACTTGGCTAAGAGAGGGCTAATCATAATTGTTCGATAATTAGAGGGGTTATTTGTATCCCCACTTTTAAAAATAGGGATAATGAGGCTCTAAGTCCATGGTTTAGGGAACCCTTGTTTGACTACTTGATTGAATAGCCCGTGGATGTGAGGGATGAGGACAAGACCTCTAGTTTTTAAGATTTCTTCCTGGTAACCTTCAATGTCCTTAGCTTTTCCATTTGTTAGACGCTTAACCCCAAAATCTATGTCTTCTAATGAGAAAACTTCTTCTTCCGTTAAGAGCAGGGTTTCAAAGTTATCTACGACATTTGGGGATTCATAAAGCTTTTAAGTTAGGAGTTCCATTTGTGCAAAGCAATTCTATTATTATATTTAGTTTTTCTAGTTAAAATTTGCCTCCAAAATTTCTTAGGAGCCACCTTAGAGAGGTGTAAGAGATTTTCTTGTCTTTTTATGAATGTATTGCATTTTTTCCCTTTTAGTTAGGGTTTTGTATATTTTTATCTTGTCAATTTTAAGAGATTCGTCAAGAGCTTCTTTAATTTCTCTCCTCACCCTTTTACAATCTTTATCATACCAAGGGTTGGTTTTGCTATTTCTTTTATTACTTGAAACTTCAATTGAGAACTTGTTAATAGAATAAGAGAGGGTTGTAGTAAAATTATGGTAGAGGTCTTCTATACTATTATATTACATATACTAGTTAATATTTGTATCGGCCATTGTATTATATATCTTAATTGAGAAGTTGTCAATAAACTTGTGAAATTTTATTTAATATTTGTGTTATTATAATATATAGTCATATAAACATATCAAAAAACATAGCAATTTTCTTATCTTATTTATAATTAAACATTTATTTATAAAAATTTAAATAATATTACTATAATATGTAATTTTTACAAATTAAATATATTTGGTTAAATTTCAATGTAAATTAGAAATCACAATTGTAAAAAGATTTTGAAAACATAAATAAAGTAAAAAGACCATGTAAAAAAAACTTTGCAAATTATTTTTCACAATAATTCTCTTAAAATATCAAATAAAAAATTCAATATCATTAGTTATTAATATTTGAAATTCAAATTAGAGTCATTTAAAAATACCTTTAATTAATAAAAACAACATATTGACATAAACAAACCATTAATTTACAAAATCAAATAACAAAATCCGTTCACCCGAAAATCATGAGAGGCACCCCATTTTCCCATAGCAAGAAATATTGTTCAACGTGCAAAGCAAATCACCCTACATTACAAACAAAATGCCAAAGACATACCAAACGAATCCATACCTCGTGTTTAGGTAGTAGTGCCTTGAAACCTCAATGCCCATTTCAAAGTTTAAGGGTAGCCAAGTAACTCAAACTCTTAAGTCCTCCAAGGGTATCCCTATCTCTACGCTACAGGGATGGGGTATAGTGAAGCATATTGAGATTGTACTTTGTGTAGTTTCATTGACCGAAACTACAAAATGGATAAAATTATTTGACACCCAAAAAAAATATTTATATTTTTAACTTAGATAATATGTTTTGCAATTTCAATTTTGACTTTTACTTCATATAAACCAATAACTTTTACTTACAATATCTTAACTCAATAATAAAATGATCATTATAAATTATAAAATTAAGTCAATAATAATAGAGACATAATAAATTCATTAAAAAAATAGGAAAAAAGTAACTTTTAATTTATCAAAAACCAAAAATTAGTTACATCATGAAAACACTTATGTCCATATATATCTTTTACATTTGTCCAAAAATAAAACACGGATCTTCCATAAAAACGTCATTGTACTAATCCTCAACTACATATCTTTGCATATATGGCAAGATACATTTGAACTTTTCCAACCCAAAAAGCAAACTATAATATCTCCACAGAAAAGTAGAAGACCTGGGGTATATCCCTTCCCAGCTCCCAAAACCAAAAGGTCTAACTCCCCGCAGCAAGGGATTGAAATCACAATAGCCTAAAAGAAGTAGGTTGAACCTGATTCCACTAATTGATAGTCCAAGAATTCTTCAACATGGATAATCCCATCCAATAGCCCCAATGATCTCTTAGACAACATATCAACAATTTTGATTAAATTGTCGATATACATGTTGGAAGGATAGCCACACAAACTAGGAATTTAACTCCATCATTTGATTGCACCATTGATCTAACGAGTGCACTTGAAGTTCTTCTTTAGTATTAGTCCTAGGACCACATTCCATTCGAAGATGAATGAGCTGTGATCCATTGAGCTTAATCACCCCCCCAGGTCCACACAGACAACCTAAGGTTTCCCTGTCAAAGAATCATGTAGGTTGAAAGGTCATCAAAAACAGGTTGGGATGAGGCCTCTATGCACCATGTAACTCCTCTTTGAAGTACTCCATATAAAAACTATAAATAGGAGCACTAATAGCAAAGATAGAGAGCTTAACATCTTCAAAGGGAAACATATTGTGATCCTTCCAAACACCCCAAATTACAAACATTGGGATATCCTAAATTTTTTTAGCACTATTGAATCATTCCATCATATAATATTCAAAGTTAGAACCCCATGCATCAATCAAGTTTAAAAGCATGCACAGTTATGACCACACACCCTTGAAGACACTACAATGACACAACAAGTGAGAGAGTGTTTCATTATTAGAATAGTAAAGTACACACTAAATTGGTCCCATAAAGCCCATGCTCACAAGATTTTCCCATATTAGAACTTTGTTCTCAGAACATAACCAAATGAAAACTTGAGCTTTAAAGGGATGTGCCTTTTCCACACCAAATTGTTCCACCATTTGGACTCATAGCAAACATATTCATCTGCAATTGCTTTGTAAGCCAATTTTACAAAGAAGAGACCATTGACCCCATTCCAATCCCACACAAGGGAGTCCTCCCTGTCATATATTTTATACTTGCTTTCTTTAACTTCATAATGAAGTATTCCCATATAATTCTAAACTTCCAAAAAGACCCAAGTCAATTGCTCTAAGCCAATAATCTGCAATGGAATCAGATCCATTATAATTCCTAGCATGGTCAAGGACAGTAACATCCTTACCATACAAAGATGATAGAAGATAATCAGAGAGATGGAAGAAATCAACACCCCCAATGAAAGGATCAATGCCCAACATCACATGCTTACTATCACTCGCCTTCCAAGACATCCATTGAACCATCTTCAGATAAGAATTGAGCAAGATTCTCCACACAATGGATGCATTTTTGAAGGAATTTGAAGGATTTCTGATCCATTCTACCACATAACATTGTTTTAGGTACTTGTTCCTAATGACCTCACTCCAAAGACCCTTCCCAAAGAGTCCTCTCCATAAGCTTTTTAAGATGAGAGCAAAGTTGAACCAGTCAAGGTTTTTTAAACCCCACTGTCCCATCTTCTTTGGAACAAAAATAATCCCCAATTAGTAATATGAAATTTATGTTTGGTCATGGATCCATCCCATAAGAACTGAAATATTTTTCTTCTAATTCCATGAATAATGGAAGCATAAATTCTAATCAAAGAGAGCCAATACACTGGAATTATTTCCAGTACTAAGTTGCCCAAGATGACCCTTCCTCTAAGAGAAAGCCATATGAAGGACCGATTGTTGGTTCTTCTTTCCACCTTCTCAAGGAGTCAATACCAATCAACTTTCTTGTAACACTTTGTTTTAAGGGAATGTCCTAAATATTTAAAGCCTTCATCAATTACAACAAGATTAAATGGGAAGAAAATAGATATTTGATCAATGGTATCCCGTGGAGCATTGTTATGGATAAAAAGATATTTCTAACCATTAAGAGTCATTCCTGAGTCATCACATAATACAAAGATAATATCCATGTAGGATTCTCATTCCTTTGAGGAACCCAACCCAAATAACAACACATCATCTATGAATAAAAGGTGAGAAATGAATGGGTGAGAGGAAATTTTGATACCTTGAACCTTCTTTTGCATCTTTGCTAAGTCAATCATTCTATTGATCCCTTCAATGATGAGGAGGAACAACAATGGGGACAGGGGTCAACCCTGCCTCAAACCCATGGATCTCTTGAAAAAAGAAGTGGGTGAGCTATTTACCAGTATGGAAAAAATAGTTGAGGTAATACAAGCCATAATCCAATTGATATCATTCACTGAAAGTCCAATATAAAATAGCACGAGTCTTAAAAAAGACCATTCCACCTAATCATATGATTTCACCAGGTCCAATTTTAAGATAAGACCTTGAATCTTCTTAGTTTTTATAGAGTGAAGGCTCTTCTGAGGCACCCCAATAGCATCAAGAATTTTCCTATTGGACAATAAACCAAAATGATCCCTAGAAATCACTAATGTCAAAAAAGATTTGATTTTGAGATAAAATATTTTGGAAATAAGTTTATAAACGAGATTGTATAACAAGATATGTATGTAATCATCACAAAACTCCGTCTTCTCCATTTTTGGGAGAAGGGCAGTAAAGGTAACATTAACACTACCATCAACATATACATTGATCCTAGAAAACTCCATAGTAGTCAGCAGATCCTTCCCAAGCATCTAAAAAATGTGCAGAAAGAACGCAACAGTCCATTCATATAGACCAAGGATTTTAGACTTCCCAAAGCACTTCAAATCCCTTTCAATTTCATCAAGGGAAACCTCTTCTCCAACCTTAACTCCCTTATCGTCATTAAAAAATATTGGAATGTGCTAGAGAATCTTCATTTTTTCCTCAAAACTAACATCCTTGTCCTTGGCGTAAACTTCCTTGAATTTTTGTACAACTCTCTCCGGAGATTTTTTATTAAATACTAAATCCCCACCAACATTCCTCATTTCCCAAATTGAGTTAGCAATCCTTCTTTTACTAACATACCTGTGAAATAATTTGGTATTATTGTATCCTTGAGACATCTAGATAGCATGGATGTTTAATCTCTATGATTCGTCTTCATGCTTCAATAGCATATACTTTCTAGCTTCCAGCCTAGCCAAACAATCTCACCTCTAAGTAGAAAACATGTTATCAGTTGTCACAGAGTAAAGTTTGGATAAATCAACTTCAATTTGAATCAATTCCTCTTTGAGGGCCAAGTTCGTGTCCTTTTCCCATTTAGAAATTTCCATATTTAGACATTTCAACTTCTAGATTAGACAATGCATGGGGGTAAGATAAAACAACTGAGTAAAATATTTCCATTTATCTTCCACAAGCCCGCAAAAATCTGAATCATTTAGCCATGAATAATTAAATTTGAATGGGAAATGAGTCTTGACCGATTCCAATTCCAACTGTAAACAATAGGCATGTGATTCGACACCCCCGAGACCACAAACCAGGAACAAAAGCACCCAATGGAACTACATAAGTCCTCCGCCATAAAAAATATGTCCAACCGCTTGGCAATCCTGGCCTTTCCCACTCTACCATCGCTCCAAGTTGAAGACATCACATGAGGGGCTACATCGATAAGTCTAACATCCATAAAAATAGTCCTGAAGAAATATTCCAGAGGGTCCATAGGAGCACCCAAACCCCAGGCTTTTGCAGATGACAAAGTCAATTTTAAATCTCCAACAACAATCAAAGGGTGATCATTTAATAAACCAGAGGCTACTAGATGTTCCCAAACAACATGTCTGTCATTATAAAAACCATAAATGTTTAGGATGAAAATGGGAACATCCAAGCCCCTAAATTTACCTTCCAACAATAGACTAGCACAGGTCGCAAAATATTTAATATCAGCCTTGGTTGGGTTCCAGGCTGCTAAGAGCCCCCCCAAACACCACCAGGTATTTAAACCACATGACTCTCGCTTTGGGAAAATTTTAAGAAACAGATCGCAATCTTTGATTCCTGAGCTCATAGTTTCATAGTTTCCTATAGGAGCTACCAAATCTCCTAAGGTTGAAGAACAACATAATCATTAAGGAACCTCCTCCAAGGTAACCTATGCTCTAAGAACCCCATTTTCATCATATGAAGGAAACCAAAATTCTAGACTCAAACCTATGGAATTCAAGGAAGAAACGACATGATTAATGAACAAAGGTAGGGCGTGTCCCAATTCCTTTCCTCCTGCCCAATCACATTTCTTTTCCTAGCTTTCTTTTTTTCTAAGAGAAACATTTTGACACTTAATAGACCCAATTGGAGCAACATCATTCATCCCCAATGACTTACCAGAGTAGATTGTGAGCGAATATATTTGATGTGGACATTCCTAGAACAGGGGGAACCATCAAAGGGTAAAGTTGGTGATCCACAAGAAATCCATGTCGAGTCCTAAAACGACGAGGACAAAATGTTAAGTGAAAATTCAGCTCCTTCTTCTGACACTAAATTAGGAAAATCAAAAGGGATGAGAAAGAAAGTTTTTGAAATGGTTGCCTCAACATGCCTAACCTCTAAAATCTCTAAATGAAAATACTCATCATCATCCAATCTTCTGCACCTGAAGGCTCCCCCGAAGGAGAAATCCAAGACATATCCCCCACATGTTTCATCCCAAAATCCCAATCTAGACACAACAACGAGACCAACGACAGAAGTGAAGTCATGTGAATGGAAGGACTAGAATCATCATTAGATGCCCCTGCACACAATAAAGAACAAGAGATGTTCCCGACCAAACCAAAGGATAAAGGACAACCTACTGCACTACCAAGTTTCCTCCCACCCTGACCTACCTTAAAACATTAAAACTTTTTAAATAATTCCCAAATTTTCTCCTATGTGAATTTGTTTTTGAAAAAGGGTAACGTGGTAGCTAGCTTACCCAAAAGTACAACAACTAAGTCCTGGTCCACCTATAAAGGAAAATGATATGGATATTCTATATGTGTTTCCCTCCACCACTTCCTATGACAAACTCAAATATGAGAGCTCTTGCATCTGATGTTTCTTATATGGACAAGTTCCACACAAGTGACTAGTCTCTCGGCATAAAAAGCATTGAAATGGGAATAACTACTAATCCAATTTTTGCCAAAAATACCCCCCATTCTAGAGAACTTCCACTTTGTTTGGAACCCCTTCAGAAAGATGCATCTCCACTAATAACCTGGGCATTTTCATCTCCAAAGCCAATAGAGTGTCCTCTTCCACAAGAATGCATTTTCTAATGGAGTTTGTGATAGCGAAGAAAACATCCTTTGCCCAAAAGTGAGTATAAAAACTAGGAAAAAGAACCCACAGGTGATTCCAATTTACTTTCTCTTTCCAAGGGTAAAGCTCTGTGTACCATCGACTTAGAACCAAATATCCCTTACCAATAACCCATAATTTCACCAAAGTACTATGAGGTGCATCTTCTGTGAGGAAAAGAAAAACTGGCCATCCATTTACAAAAGAAATAGCCTTCGATACATGACCTATCAAGGGCTTCCACTTCATCGTCATCCATCCCACCCGTCTGGGTTATCTTGATATACTCCAACCTTCCCAATAAATCCCTAGACACAAATGGAAACATGCCTTTTGTTCCCCTTTCTGGAATAGGGGGTGGCCTCCATAACTATAGGAAAACCACCTCCCTCTATATTTTCCTCCACCCCACCCTCCACCCTAGTCTTCGAATCTTATGCCAAGATCCCTTTATTCAATAGAAAACCACCTGGCATATACTCCACATGAAAAGTGGGGTTAGTCCAAACCTTTTCTGACAGTTTTGGATGACCCCCATCCTTCGACGACAATGAGGATCCCCTATCGCCTTTATGTAGAGTCCCAAATGAGCGAGCATCTCGACCCATTTTCGAAGTTAAGGATGAAAAACCTAACAAGGATCGAGCCCTACTATTACCCGGAGGATGGCTCCTAAGTCTAGACGATATGGAGTCTCTACATAAGCACAAACAAAGATACCCTCCAGCCACCAGCCTAAATCTAAACAGCCAACAAGAAGCCAGAAATGAAGACAACCCTATCACCCACAGACCGATCGTGGGTGACTCATTATAAATAGTTAATTCATTAATTTTATCACTAAATTTCTAACTTATTAAATAGTCCTTAACTTTTATATATAATAATTGTTTTATAACTTTTCAAAACATACATATATAAATATATGCATTTACATGATTCAATTTAATAAAAATAGAAACGAATATTCTTATGGCTTCTGTAATATAAACATTTTTTTATTGTATCATATATATTATGATAATTCGTTCTATTTTCACGATTTTATAATTCTTTACATGATTCAATTTAATAAAAATAGAAACGAATATTCTTATGGCTTCTGTAATATAAACATTTTTTTATTGTATCATATATATTATGATAATTCGTTCTATTTTCACGATTTTATAATTCTGGTGAGAAATTAAATATAGGTTGCATAATTTTATTTTATTTCATATTCATTTAAAAATAAAGCATTTTAATTAATTTGAACTATATGTAATGTCCCCAAATTTTCTTAATAACACCATGGAGAACCTCCCTAACATTGAGAACCCCCTGGTTCCTAGTGGAGAAATAATTTAATCAATAGGGGGTCATTCTAATATATTAATTACCCATAGTATTTAATTGTATTAAACTTTGGATTAAAAGTGTATGTTAAAATTATAATATTTGCAATAATATGTAATTTTGTAATAAGTGGATGTCCTAGGTGACAAGGAGGGTGCATGAAACCAAGTGGGCCATGAGTTGTCAACTAGACAAGACAACCTAGATCAAATCAAGAACATGATAAAAAGAACTCAAGCCAAAAAGATAGAAACCACAGGAAACATAATTTGTCATAAAAAAGATAGCAACTATAAAAAGCAAAGAAAAGCAAGGCAATTTAAAAAGAAGGAAAGTGCAGAAAAAACAGTCACTCATAAAGCAAGCAAATTTTGGTCAAGGAGGGGACATTTTCCAATTTGGTTAAAGGATGCAAAGCAAGGAAACATTACCTAAAGCTCAAACTTGTTAATCTCCTTAAGGAAGGCACACTCATGGGTTAGGGTTTACAAGTGGATAACTTGCTCAACAGGTTGGATGACTTGCTCAAAAATTCACTTAATCTATAAAGGAATGCTTCCAACTCCTTTGAACTACTTTTGATCATTATTGTTTTGATGTTGAGTGAAGTATAGCTTCCTTGTCTAGTTAATATGCCTCAGCTACCTTGGGTGATGTGCCCCAAGCTTTCCCAGTCTATTCTCTCTTCCATTATATTCTTCAGTGTAGCCATAGGCCAAGGAGAAGCCATTGAAGATCAATATCAAGCCCATATATCAGCCATTCAACCTTAGAAATTGAGCTCCGGTGAAGGAGACTTCACTTATTCTCTCATGAATGTAAGATTGGTGTTGGGTGTTGGTTTCAAGCCTCTAATCTTCAATCACCTTTAGTATCGGAAACCATTGAGGGAGATAAGCTCCTCCAAAATATTTATGATATTCTCCTATCCTTATTAACATTCTTATCTCTGATACACAAAAAAAATCCTACTCCATGGGGTCGTAATGCCAAATTTTCAATGAAATAGGCATTCCAACGCTCATTTAATGAGCCTTTGTAAGTTTTTATGAACTAACATTGATGCTATGGATATAATAATTATATATGACATTTTTTCTTCTCAATATGGTTTGATAAATCTTTGATAATAATTATTTTCATATCTGATAAGTAATAGAAGTAAATTTCACCTTTGTTTGCTCACCTATGCTCTTTATCTAGTCAAATTTGACTAGTTTTACTGTCTTTGATGCCATGAATGTTATATGTGCCTAAATTTCATTTTTTAAGTTTTTATAGTTCATACACTCACCCAAAAATCCCAAAAAACTCACATAATCATATTTAGTTTAGATCGTACAATGTTTGGGAGACCTCCTCTACGTAGGCAATCTCTATACCAATTTTCCTAGTTTTACCCAAACACATCCAAACACTTTCGAACTATTCCAGACCAGTTTTATAACTACATAGATCGAATATATATTAATAAAACAAATACTTATAACCTTGCTTATCCTTTTGTTTCTTGTAATTGATTGTTAGGGTATCAGTTTGCACCGGTTGGGACTCCCTTAAGCCTGGTAGTAGACTTCATCCTGGCTAATGCTCGAAACCTAAATGGGTCCAATATCTAGGTGCTTAGGGATATGAAATTTCAGTATCCTAAATTACCTTTGGTTTCTCTATCAAGTACAACCCACTAACCCGCTACAACTCTATGTTTATTTCATTACTACTTATGTTTTTCCTTGTTGAAGAAATTGCTTAATCATCTTGTAAAATTTTATTCCAATTTTAATGAGATAAGAAGTAAGAGTTAAAATTTCATATCTTATTTAGATCCTGGATATTATAGTGGTATCAGAGCAATTTCCTCTACCCAGGTGGAAAGTACTCTCTCAAGTTGAAGAAAATTTCAGCCATGTCTTATTCTGATCATGACTATGATGACTATGCATGATGAGTACTGTAGACATTATGAAGAAGAAAGAATCCTCTATGTTGATAGAGGCCTACCAAGAGATGAAGATGATGAATTCTATGTTTTAGCATATGATGAAGTCATGAGTCTTGTATGTATTCATGACGTGTTCTCTTGTAGAGGGAGGCCAAAGGAACCATTTATTTACCTTGCAGATTATTGGGGACTAAGTGATGGACTTTTGAAGTACATTTCTTTATGAGAGTACTGCTCTCTTGAGATACAAAAGTTATTCAAATATCCATACTATATGTTAAGCATGGAAAGGATTTCACATATGGTGGATGAAGTGTGCAAGAAAGTGGGAACTAGATGTTTGACACCTAGAGTCAAAAGAGATAAAGAGGTGAATCCTATGCTAGGGAAAGAAGAGATCCAAAGATATTTTGGTTCTAGCAACAGTAAGGAGTAGGAGGATGAGGCCCTAAGCCTCTCAAACATTTAAAAGGACCATGATCTACTTAGTTCTTCAAGTGTCCAAGAACTAGAAGAGCTCCATAAGGAGGAGCATAAGTCCCTCCAAGGTGACTTTGAAAAAGTTGGAAATCCACTCTTTAATTATGAGGATTGTAGAAATGAAGAAAGTGAAAACAATATTATGCTGGAGCCTACTTTTAATGCAGATCCTTATGCCACTCAAGATAGAGATGTTTCAAGTTTCCTAGAGGAGAATAGAAATGGAGTATAGGTAGAGATTCATGGGGTGGAGTGCAAGTCACTAGAAGGTGACTGCATGGGAGAAGAAAGTGAATATAAATGCACTTTCAGATTCTTTATGGGTGATTTCTAGATCACTGCTAAGGATGTTGTTTCATGTGATGGTGATGATACATATTTTGTATTCTATCCAAAAGAAGATTATAAATCAGATTTACAGTCACCTCTTGAGCCTCATAACGAAGAAGAAGACAAGGCCACACCATTTGGGTGTGAACCGAAGAATTTAGTGGAAGAGCAGACCACCATAGTGTCCCTCCATGAATATGATGAAGATGAAATGCCAAGATATGATGTACCTTATGATTTTTGCAAAGATCACATTTCATGGAAACCTTTAGAGTTACCATCCACTTCATATCATGGAAATTAATTTGTGAAAGATTCTAAACCTGACTGATATGTTGAGAATGATATTTGTGTTGTGGATCCATGCCACAAGCAAGATGATATTAGGATTCAGCCATTGGAAGGATAAACTTTGGTGGAGTATCTTCTTATTGAGAAACATCATTTGATTGGATCACTAAAGGAGGAAAAACATAAGCTAATGGAAGGAATGAACAACTTTGTTGACACCAATGCCTTGGTGAAAAGATGTTGTTGGAAAGCTTTTGTAGGAGAGTTGGAAGGAGAAGCCTTTTTGGAAGTGTTCATAGCACTTAAAGAATGCATGTTCAAGATTAAGGAGAGATATATGAACTTACTATATGACATATATCATCTCCTCTTGGTTTATGAAATGCACCATTATGCATTCAAGAAGGAAGCAGAAGAGTCTAAAAGACTCCATAGCAAATGGGAGGCTACATATGATTCCTTGAAGAGAACCCAATAATATCTTCAAGAGTCAAGGTTGCATATTGACAAAATTTTAAAGGAGTTTAAGGTACCACATCCTCCATATTGCATGGAAAATGATCATGTGCACATGGTAGGAGCAACTTTGTATGTGTAGGAGGAACCTCATGTGGAGGACAAACATGAGGAAGGTATGAATTTGTAGATGCTTGTGAAAATCTAGGATGAAGAAAAACCTGGCGAAGCACTTATTGAGATTGAGAGGAAGCATGAAGAGATATTAGCTACGGGGAAGATAGCTGAGGAAAATCCAATTGAATCAACAAGAAATATTGATTATCCATTCATGGATTGTGTTGGTAAATATATCACTGAAATGAAGGATCAAGGATGCACTAGAATTGCTTGCATCGGTAGAGGGTTGTTTGACATGCATACCTTGAAGGGGAAACCTGATAATATACCCTTATGGGTGGTGGATTATTCTCTAAAGGAGGTGGCTGATAACATTTCACATGGAACAAAAAGTAAAATTCCTTATTCATCCATTGATTGGATGGATAGAGACATCATTGAAATGAAGACTTTGGAGGTAAAGGATTCTTTTATTTCTGCGATAATTTTTTTGTTATAACTGACATTATCTTTACATGTGAGAAGCACCAAAGATTTATTTTGCATCCATTAGATACCTCCTGTACACATGCACATGAGGTGCATTTTTGTTTGCATGTGTTTGAGGAATTGGAGAATAAACAAAACAAATACCAAGCACTTGCACTATTTCAATGAAATTTGGAGTTGCCTCTTGGTGGAAATTGTATAATTTTGGAAGAGGCACAAGATGATACATATGATGGACCAATCAAGGGAGACAAGGATCCATCCACATTCTCAGTGGATGAATATTGCAGAAATTTCAATTTGGTTCGTAAATTTTCATTCTATGTACTTCCTTTTATTACCATGGCGCATGAGGATGGTAAATGGGTGAAGGGTTTTTCCTTGTTGGTGCTACACAAGGACAAGGAGGATCCCACATGTGTTCAATATGACTTTATGAATGCACCATTCCATTCCTAGCAGAAACAGAGGCATCCACTTGCATTCTTTGATGCCTCCTCCATTAACTTGTACCCCAGTGAGTGGACCCGGTTGCAAAGAGTTGAGCCATTGGAGTTGGGAACTAGTTCCATTATTGGGGGATCATAAGATTTCTATGGATGAGGAAGAATCATGTATGGAGAAAAATAGGCACATATTGTTGGAATTTGATGCCATTCATCGATATATGGATTGGGTGGAAGAATACATGTCACACATGGAGTCTTCTTGCAGAAATATTTTTGCTGATGGTCGGTGGAAGGCAACTAATAAATGAAGATGCTAAGAGAATTTGTTGATACATCTATATTACATCAATGGAGATTCATTAGACACATCATAAAAATTTTGTGAACAATGGCATGAGCATTTAAGGCTACTATATGATGTTCTCGGTATACATGGAGGGACATGGGATAACCACCTGTGTCTTCGTAGCAGCAGTGATGTGAGTTTCAGTGCTAGATTGGAAATTGATTATCATATTTTGGAGAGACTCAATATGATTTGGCCCCACATTGAGGAGTTCCATGCTTGGTGGGAGAGTCTCAAAGATGTTCAGTTTGGCATGGGGAGTGATCATTTGCCAGTGTGGTGGTATGATTTTCACATCCTCATTTTCATTCTCTATGTTGATGAACGTTTGTTGTTGTTATTGATTTTTGGAAGTATGCAGATAAGACCATGAAACCCTATAATTATTTGGAATGGCATATTTCTAAAAGGGGTAGGGACATTTGGATCCTTGCAGAGAATTTAGTGGGATCCAAGCATTCTGCTCAGTTATCTTAATTGGAGTGAACATTTTGCCGAGGAAGTGTTAGTCACTGAGGGATGACTATAATCAAAGTGGTGCAACAAAAACATGGTGGCCCTTGAGGGTTCAAATTATAAACATCCAACAACTTATTTTGAGAATTGAATTCACCGTTTGGCTTCATATATGGTTGGAGTTGGTTCTTGCTTGAGGACAAGCAATTTTGGGAGGGGAGGACTGTAATGTCCCCAAATTTTATTAACAACACCATTGAGAACCCCCCCAACCTTGATAACCCCATGGTTCCTAGTGGATAAATAATTTAATCAATAAGGGGTCATTCTAATGTATTAATTACCCACAGTTAATTAATTATATTAAACTTTGGATTAAAAGTGTATGTTAAAATTAAAATATTTGCAATAATATGTAATTTTGTAATAAGTGGATGTCCTAGGTGACAAGGAGAGCGCATGAGGTGAAGTGGGACAAGAGTTTTCAACCAAAAAAGGAAACCTATAGAAAATCAAGAAAATGCTAAAAAGACTCAAGCAAAAAAGATAGAAACTACAGGAAGAACAATCTATCATAAAAAAGATAGCAACCATTAAAAGCAGGGTAAAACAAGGCAGTTTAAAAAGTTGGAAAGTGCAAAAAAAGTAGTCAGTCATCAAGCATACAAATTTTGGTTGAGGAGGGTGTAGATTCCAATTTGGTTAAAGGGCGCAAACCAAGGAAAATTTTCCTAAAGATCAAACTTGCTAATCTCCTCAAGGAAGGGACACTCATGGGTTACGGTTAGGGTTTGCAAGTGGATAACTTGCTCAATAGGTTGGATGACTTGTTGAACAAGTCACTCAGTGTATAAATGAATTCTTCCAACTCCTTTGAAAAATGTTTGATAATTATTTTTTGATGTTGAGTGAATCATAGCTTCCTTGTCTGAGTGATGTGCCTCATCTACCTTGGGTGATGCGCCCCAAGCTTTCCCAGTCTCTTCTCTCTTCCATTCTATTCTTTAGTGCAGCCACATAGAGTCAAGGATAATAAATTGAGGACCAATATCAAGCCCATATATCAATGATTCATCCTTGGAAATCGAGCTCCGTTGAAGGATACTTCACTTATGCTCTTAGGAATGTAAGATTGGTATTTGGTGTTGGTTTCAAGCCTCTAATCTTCAGTATCGGGCGCCATTGAGGGAGATCATATCCTCCAAAATATTTATGAGATTATTCTCTCCTTATTAAAATTGTTATCTCTGATACACAACAATATTTCTGCTCCATGGGGTCGTAATACCAAATTTTCAGTGAAAGAGGCATTACAATGCTCATTTATTGAACATTTTGTAAGTTTTTATGAACTAACAGTGATGATATGTATATAATAATTATATCTTAGATTTATCATGCTCAATAGGGTTTTATAAATATCTGATAATAATTATCTTCATATCTGATTAGTTACAAAAGTAAATTTCACCTTTGTTTGCTTACTTATGCTCTTTAGCTAGTCAACTTTGACTAGTTTTACTGTTTTTGATTCCATGAATGTTTTGTGCTCCAAAATTCCATTATGTAAGTCGATGTAGGTAATAAAATAACCCAAAAAACAAACACAACTCACAAAACCAAATTTAGTTGAGTTCATACAATGTCTGGGAGACCTCCAATGCGCATGCAATCTCTAGACCAATTTTCCTAGTTTTTCCCAAACACTTCTGAATTGTTCTAGACCTCTTTTAGACCTGAATAAATCGAATTTATCTTCCTAAAATAGAGACTTATAACCTTACTTATAATTTTTTTGATTGCGATTGATTGTTAGGATCTCAGTTTGCACTAGTTGGGACTCCCAGAAGCTTGGTAGTAGACTTCAACCTGGTTGATGCTCGAAACCTAAAAGGGCCCAACATCCAGGTGCTTAGGGTTATGAATTTTTCAATATCCTAACTTATAATTGATTTCTCTATAAAGTACAACCCACTAACCCTATGCAACTCTCAGTTTATTTCATTATTGCTTATGTTTTTCCTTGTTGAAGAAATTGTTTAATCACATTGTAAAATTTTATTCCAATTTTAATGAGATAATCAGTAAGAGTTAATATTCCAAATCTCATTTATATTAGGGATATTACATTGTATCGTGTTCTAAAAGTATATGGAAGTTTCATTTTATTAAGCATTTTATTTATTTGCATTCTATTAGATAGAGTATGAAATAAGATGAATTGATGATGCCTTAACTCTTGTAGTTATTGAGCCTTGGGCAACACTTTTTTTAAGTAGTCTAGATTCAACACTAGAATTAAAGTAATTAGTGAATTTAAATTTGAACAATATTGGTAATAGTACAAACAATTTAGAATAGTCAATTCCCATAACCTTGATATTTTTCTAACCTAAGAAGGTTGTCTCAGTCTATGCTTTTTAGAATCTAGAGTTTTCTGGGAGTGTTAGTAATTGTATAAAACCAGAGATGGTAATTGTAATTATATAAAACCAGAGAAAAAGTGAAGAAGTGTCAACTTCTGACTTCTGACAGATTATTGTAACATTCATGAAATTAGAGTCATTTGAGAATTGGTTCGTTATTGTAACAACTATGAAATTATAATACAACATCGAATCGTTTAAACATGAAATTACTCTAATATCAATAGTGGTTGATTTTCCAAATAGTCATTAAAGTATTATATGACTGCTTAATCAAGAAGTTGATCGCTAATGCTGTAAATAAATAACATAAACATAACATTTTCATTATATTAGGTTTGTAATATTATGATATCACATTGGATTATTTCATTCAAGAAGCTCACTGCTAATGCAGTTAAAAATAAAATAAAATGCTAAGCTGTCATTATATATAAATTTATGAAGAACAACATTTATATAATCGAAGCAAACCTAATTTCAAAATTAAAATGATTTAGAATATGAATAAGGGAATTAGTATCCATGGTGTATGCTATATTTCCTTATAAACAAAATAAAATATTGAGCTATCATTATAAGTAAATTTACGAAGAACAACATTTATGTATCCGAAGCGAACATGGTTTCAAAATTTTAAAAAAAATTGAATATGCATCACAAAATTGGCATCCATGGTATGCTATATTTCCACTGAGGTCTAGATTTATTTAGTACAATAGATATTTTCAATCAACCAAGAAATAAAAACTCAGTATCAAGTAATACATCGAACCGTTCACCTCACTTCTCCTCCTGTTGGGGCATGCAACGTGGGAATGCAACGACCTTTCTCTGCTCAGGTGATGGAAGCTACATCATGTTTTGCTTCTAACTTTTATGTTCATTCTATATTTGATAATTTGTTCTGCTTGCGTTCACAATTAGCGAGAAGGTTTATGTTCCTTCTATGTTTGGCTTTCTGCCTGGTAGTCTCTATATCTCCTGGTAACACTCTTGGGCTTGCAGACCTCGAGAAGACAACCTCATTTGTCAACATTACTAAATCCTTAATGGGATTGTCATTATTTTCTTCTTATGAATGCTTGTAGTCATCCTCTATCTGGGCTAGATCCTTCCTCCAGGGAATTCCATTGCAACACATCTTTGGACTCGTCATCACCTTCATTAGAATTAGCAATTTGCAGCAAGGATGGTGATGACATAGACCTATGATCTCCTCTCCCCCAGTCCGAGCATTCAATTGGACCAGCCACTCCTAGCAATGGATACTATGCACTACGGTAATTAACTCCATGGTCTTATCTGGAGGCTTCAGTGGGATATCCTTCAGGCCCAAGAACTCTTGACACTGCTTCCACGGTGGTGCTGCGCTTTTTTAGGACAATATTGCTCTTATCGACATCAGAATGGATTCCTAATGTAATAAACATCTTTACCCCGATGGCTTCAGTTGCTTTTGCATGAAGGCCCATAATTGGCTGAATTTCCAAGCAACAGCCATCAGTCAATAAAACACATCGAAAAACAGACTTCCCAAGTAGAAAAGTCATTACAGATTCCATATAAGGACCCCCAAGACCCCCAGGACCCTCAATAGAACAATAGTTAGTCATCCTCGTTCTTCACCATCATTCACTCACCCTGTATCTTTGAATGAATCCAACTATGGCATTATAATGAGCCAGGTGGTTGAGTTTCAACTATGAGTCCGACATATCCTCACACACATCATCATTGAGTGGCATGATGAGAACACGAACGATTACTTGGCATCTTGGTATGATTCCTTATGTGGAGATAACAACTAAGCCACCCTTTTCTGCTATGACGTCATGATATTAATCGTGGAAGTGACCCTCAACCTCACTTGTAATCAGCCTCAAGTTATCTCATGGTGTGTAGACTTGGCATTTGTCACTTCATTGATCACTTCTTATGATGGTATTGATATGCTCTTGTTTTCAACACCCCTTCTTCCTTACCATACTGCGTGTAAAGGCTATACTCATTTTTTGTTGCTTAATCATTATGGCGGTCCTCATTATCAGCTGCACTAGACAACAAATATTTGGATTCAGGGATGCGATCTATGCCGTCTATTTTGATTTATCTTAAACCTTGATTTCAGCAGCCGCTGATCATATATATAAATGTTGTTCTTCATAAATTTATATATAATGAAAGTTTAGAATTTTATTTTATTTTTAACTATATTAGCAGTGAGATTCTTGAATGAAATAATCCAATGTGATATCATAAATTACAAAGTTAATATAATGAAAATCTTATGTTTATGTTATTTCTTTAAATCATTAGCAATTAGCTTCTTGATTAAGCTTCTTTTTCTCGGCTCTTGTTGATATCCTTCCCTCATGTTATCATGCCTCCCCATAAGCACTCTCGCTTTGTTTCTTCACCTCCAGGGATTGGCAGGACAAAGCCCATGAGTCCGCCCCTCCGTTTCCAGAAAATGATTGTGGAAAAGAGCAAACGTTATAAACATGAAATTCCTGATTTAGTCCAAGCCAACAACCAGAATGCCGAGAGAGAGGCAGAGTTGGAAGGAATTTTCTTGGGACCTGAGGAGATTAAAAATGAATTTTAGGATTTAGTCCCCGATCTTGGCACCTCCAGAAGCAGGATCTCTCTGTATCAGAAATCCCTGGAGCTGCAATGGTCGCAGAAGTTTATCCTAGGAAACAATTTAGTGGAAAAAGATGAGCAACATGGAGAAATTCTTCTTCAGCAGGGAAAAATCATGCTGATCCTGCACTGGATTTTGGAAAATCGAGTCGAGTTCGCCAAGAAACTGGGCATGAATCTTGAGCCTCATGAACACTTGTTTGATTAACTATGTTCTTCTTTCAGTATTTGTTTTAATATTTCTCTGTTTTAAAAACTACCACTGTTAATGGATACTTTTTTATGTTTTCATGGAAGAATATGAGACTTATTAAGAAATCCCAATCATTCTGGTTCAGTCTTGTTTCCTTTCGATGGAGACTTGGGTGATTCCATGAAGATGGGTAACACTTTTTGGCCAAATTTGGCGATGAAAACCTGATTTTTTACTCATGTGCTAGATAGAAGCCCTCAAAATGCATATATGCCGTGTGAATTTTGACTTGCAGTAACAAAACAAATTGTAGAATATTATGTTGGCTTCATAGTGATATTTTTTTTAAAATATTCCGATGTCATTTAATGTGTGAATTTTTGCATTTAATGAACTGTGTGACCTTAAAAATTTGAAGAAGCTAATAAGTGGCTCGTGTCCACGTAGAGTAATTCTATCTTGCATTAATAATTTAAAAAAAATAAATATATGAGCATGATCTACATAAAATGCAGTCTGATGTGCATATTTTTTTGTTAATTTTTTTCACATTATACAATTATTTATTATTTTTCGAAAGTGACCACATTCGATTTCAGCATCGTTTTAAACACATATTTGTCCACGTAAAGGAATTTTTTCTATTTTTTCAAAAATTGAAAAACCAAAGATACCCTTTTGAAGAGGACACGTCGATATGTGATGTGTGCATTTTTAAGAATTTTTTGGCTGTGTATTTTTAACTCTGCGTATTTTTCTTTGAGCTGCTTCAAAGTTGCAGTGTGGTTTTCTAAGTATAAGTTTTAGAAGTAATTAAAAAATAAATATCATATGAATGCCAAAATGCGTTTATGATACGCCAATGGATAGAAGATTCGTTGGTGAATCTATCGGTATCAACTCCGCTCAGTTATGTTCTAGGAATGGCAGGGTTTACACCTCTGCAAGGCACAGTAAATTTTCCATTTGTTTGAATGAGGGCTAAGTCTGTATTTTTAAGCCCTCGACCGAGGTATCTAAATACCTCGGTCGAGGTATTTAAATACCTCGACTGAGGGTTTTTAAAGCCCGCAATACCTCGGTCGAGGGCTTGATAAAACCTCGGTCGAGATATTAAGACCTCGTTCGAGGGCTTAACAAGCCCTCGACCGAGGTGCGTTTTTCTGTTTTTGCTGAAATGCGCTTGCCAAAAAGTGTTACCCAGGTCCGTGGATTCACCCACTTCCAATTTGATATCCAAGCCTGTTTTCCCAGAAATGGGAGGGCTTGTTTTGTTCTGTAAATGTTTGTTTTTTGTCTATCGATGGCAATACAAGGACCTACTAATTTTAATATATATATGTGTGTGTGTGTGTGTGTGTGTGTGTGTGTGTGTGTGTGTGCGCGCGTGCGTGGCTTATATTTATTGATTTACTTTGCAAATGATGAGGATTATATTTGGAGTTTGTCATGTTCGACTGCTTCCAATTCGTTCAAATTCAGATAACTCTAAATCCTTACATCATTTATATCCGTATAAATTTAAAAATTAAAATACCAAATCATGAAGTCTGTATATCATCAATCGATAGTTTGGAGCCTATCTATGATGACGAAGAATGCAACTGGTCTCTGGATTAGAGGTTTTGGTCCTAAATTTTTTCTTAACATCTTTCTCTAATACATTACATACCTTTTCACTAGGACATATGCCTATATGCCAATTGACGTGAATGAATGGATTAGAATTGGGGCAAGTTGGTAATTTTTAAAAAATATTCTCTCAAGTACAACTGTAATTTTTCATTTAAAAATGTTTGGCCTAAAGAGGTTAAACACTTACACAATTTCCATAAAAAATATAAGAGTTTTTTAAAGAATTGTGTTTAAATTTGTTTAATTGAGTGTAGGACACCACTCTTTATATTATATATGTTCTGGATATAATAAGAGTGGTTAGAATCAGTAAGATATAATCTCCTTAGAAGCATATCAAATACATAATAATAAAAATAAAAAATGGACATCATTATGAAAACTCCAAATCTAATGAGTGGGGAGACTACTATTTCTAAATGTCTAACAAGAATAGTAGTAAAAATACAAACCAAACTCCATGAAAGTGGGAAAACTCATTTTCCAATCAAATAAAGTTCTCAGAGTATCTAGTTATTTATACGATTTGATACAGAAAAATTACGTTTTAAAAATCCATTATAGCTTCAATATGGAATTATACATCTCATAGATAAGAAAATATGAATTTTGTTCCAAATTGTACAAGAATTTCACTTTCAAGGATGCTTAATAACTTAGGAAAATTAATTCACTCCTTGAAGTTTTTGTCATTATTAATTCACTCCTTGAAATTTTGTCATTAGTTTATGTTTATGGGATGTATTGCGGAAAACCAAATTTCTGCCTTCTCTTTTTCTGTTTCGTCGACTTCCGACTTCCAAGTTTTCCGATTTTCGTCTTCCAGGTCTTCGGCTTCGAATGCGGAAATCTACGAAACGACATGCTCATCTGTCACTTTTTCAATTTCTGACTTTATACATT
Organism: Pseudotsuga menziesii; assembly: GCA_001517045.1. Taxonomy (NCBI): domain Eukaryota; kingdom Viridiplantae; phylum Streptophyta; class Pinopsida; order Pinales; family Pinaceae; genus Pseudotsuga; species Pseudotsuga menziesii. The sequence goes on along the minus strand of LPNX010533316.1, from coordinate 7,294 downwards.
TAGACTTCGCCTTCCGACCTTGGACTGCAGAAGTCGAAGGCCAGAAATCGAAAATTGGAAAGATAGCTGAAGGTTCTAAGGAAATTTGAATTTTCGATTCCCAAAAACAGAAAGTGGAAGTCGAGAGGTTGGAAGTCAGAAAGAAAAAATATACCTGAAAGTTCTAAGGAAAGTTGGATTTTCGATTCCAGAAGTCGGGAATTCGACAATAAGAAATCAAAAAATCAAAGAAGCAAATGGCCATTCCATGGATTTTCGCATTCTGAGATCGGAAGGAGGAATTCATAAGGTAGAAATTCAGAATTCGGAAAAGTGACAAGTGAGCATGTTGCTTCGTGGATTTTAGAATTCAGAAGTCAGAAATTGGAAGCTGGAGAGCCGGAAGACGAAAATAAAAAATCGAAAGTGCTTCACTTTTAGGATTCCGCAATATGCTCTTCCGCACCGGATCTTGGATATCAAAAATCTTAACTTTCTCTTTAGATTTTCCTTGTGCTTCTGCTCTCCGCTTTTCGGCTTCTGGACTTTGCTTCTCCTACACCGTCGATCTACTACGGACTGGATCTTGCCTGTTGATTGTGTTTTAATGGGACTTGGGATGTATATCAGATATCCGAAATGGGACTTGGTCTGCATATCGTAGATGTAATATGAATTCTACAGTATCAGATGCCTCTGCCCCAATTATTTCTACCACTTCCTTTTCCAATAGATGAAGAGATGAATTTACCAAAAACATAATTCTAATTATTATCAAATTGCTTAGCAAGGATATCATAGAATAAATTAAAGTAATCAAGGGGATTATAAAAGAAATTCAAGTAATCTCACCACACCAACAGAGACTCAATTCATTCATTATAAAAGAATGAAGATGAAAGACGAAACATGATTTTCACAACACCTGCATGTGACAAAAGTATTATTAAAGTCAGAAAGGTTCATTTGTGGAAACACTAGATATTTTTATCCTCTTGGCGTTCCTTTCCACTTCTCGGTGCAAATACAAGAAAGAATACAATCCATTAAAAACATTTAATGGACAACCATGAAACATACCACAAAATGATTGTAATTTTATTATTTTGCAAAAATTACAAAGTGAAAAAATAAGAAGCTTTTTTCTGTATAGCTCCTAAGCTTAGTCTCCAAAAAGTCCCCCCATACTTGGAAACACCTTTCCGTTTCAATAATATTCCAATTTTTTACAACAAAAAGGAAACTGCTAACTACTTATTTATTGGTTTTGGATTCATTGAGCTGAGAACTATAATTCATTTTTTGGTATTTACAGGATCTTATGGTACTAGAAACAATGTTATGATAGGTCACATAAATCAAGCAAAGACATATGTTTGACATACATAGCACATGTTAACCATGTAATGATAAATTAGGACATAAATCAACACATTAATAGATACCACTGATAATTACCAAGTCATAAAATAATAGAATAATAATTGGAATTCATTAAAAACATTTAATGAATGAACCATGAAACATAGCATGAAATGACTGCAATTTTATTAACTTGTAAAAAATTAAATAGTACAAAATCACAAACTTCCCTGTAATGTAACTTGACAGTCTGTCCTTTGATCTGTTCCTAGGATTAATCTCTCAAAAATTCCCCCCCTTCACTTGGGAAAACTTTCCCTTTAAATAATAATACAAAGTTTTACAAAAAAGGAAAATCCCCAAGATGTGGGATCACAAAATCAAACAGTTTTAGTTTGGCCAAGGGAGAAACGCCACTTGGCATCTAGATCCATCAAGAAATCAATATGCTGGTATTTGGCTTCTTCTAGGTGTACTTCTGCACTCAAGATCTGGTATGTGATTTCCCTATTGTTGACCTTCTTCCATTCCTGAAGATACACCTGTATTTTAACCATTGCAGAACTAGGTATCTCAATCCAGCTTGTAATATCATGCAAAGTAGTCTAGGTCACACCCTGAATTTTCTCCTTAACCGCAGTAAAGGTTTGTTCAATTTCCTCTAATTTTAGCTTGGAAGGTATTGCCTGGTTGATCGTACCCAACATAGGAAGCTTCAAGAACCTGAGCAAACCATCAGAAGATGTGCATGTACACTTGCATGTTGCTTGTCCCTCATGGATAATGGAATCAACTATGTCCCAGATTCCTTCCCAAGTTTCAATTGTCACTTCGGTTTTCTTATCCCAAAGATTGTCCATGATTGGCATGTCCTGTGCTTTATCCATGTTGTGTGTTTTCCAACCCAACACTTTCTCAAACGCCTTATCTGCCGCAGTTCTTTGAGTATGGTGTTCCTACAGGACTGTGATTGAATTGATTTGTACAGTTCTTGCATTTCATTTAACCCTGTATACAGATTGATCATAGATTGATAATATTGATCATTAACCCTGCAAACTAATTGTTTGAATTCTTCAGTTGTTAATGTGGAAATTGATGAGGCAGCTGAAGACAACTGTGACTCTTTGAGTTGTTGCTCGAGGGAAAAATTCTGATCAGCTTGTTGTTGAATAAGGAGCTTTGATTTCTCAAGCCGATGCTTGAGATGATTAATCTTCTTCTACAAATATTCTTGTTTATCTTGGTTTTCTTATCTGGGGAGATGAGTCTCCTTTAGATGAGTCTCCTTTTGGTAACGTGCCTGTGATGTTTCCAGATCCTCTTTGGATTTCTACAATTCATGTTCTTTATCTAGGAGATCCTTATGCAAATGTGACACTAAGTCATAATTTGCTCCTGCGAAAGCTCCTATAGCAACTGTTGTATCCAATTCTCCTTGTTTAACATTAGGGGCATCAGTTCTCCAGACAACTTGATTAAGGGAAGGAATATGTTTGAGTGTGCCTTCTCTTATCCTCTTTGTTTCCTTTTTTATTATTTCCTTCTCTTTCTTACTCCAAAAATATTTCCCTAAGGAAACAACAACATCCTCTCCAAAATATTCCATCTCTTCCTAGTCCGGTAGGATTTCCTCTTGGGAAGTGCTTGATGGCTCAGGTTGTGTTTGAGAGACCGAGAATTCTACACTAATGGGAGAAATTTCCAAGGGGGGAGTAGGGAAAATAGATATAAGAGAAGAGGAAGAGGTGGGAATAGGAATATCAACTTGCGAAGAAAGAATTGTGGAGGTACAAGGGACTTCTACTTGGGAAAATGAAATATGCGAGGATATAGAGGTAGTATGGGATGTATGGGGGATCAATGACATAGGTGGAGCAAGAGGAGAAGTAGGAACTGACACTTTTGCTAATACTAATGAGTTTGTAGAGGTGTCCTCAACAATGGGCTTTAAATTCAGATAAGAAAAGGAACACTGAGGAAATAAAGCATAAAAAATACTTGATGATGACCGTATATCAAGAATGGAGGATGTCATGAAAGAGAAAATATTTAAAAGGAATGTAGTAGGACCATATTCTTCCTCCAGGTCACTATCAATGCCATGTACTTCAATTTCAGGTTCAGGTGGAGGTTCAACCTATTGTACTAGAAGAATCTGGAGAGGTATTTATTCTTGAAGAGAAAGTGGAGCCACCTATATTGGTTGTTCCTCTATGAGAACTTGCTGAGATGCTATTTGAGCCACTGGTGCTTCAGGTTCCTCTGCTTACTGGGGAACAGACTAAGTTTTGTGTCTCTTAGGATGAGGTTCAGCCTCTTCTACCCGTGTTTGAAGTTGGAAACTAAGCTTCTCAACATTTCTCATGAATTATTCCCCTTTATGCAGAGCTTCATCCAATTGTGAAGAATAGGAAATCATAGGGGTCTCCATGACGACCTTACCCTTGTATTTAGACTGGGATGCTGAGACAAAAGAAGAAGCTACTACTGCCTGCTGTCTTGCTTCTTTCTCCATGTTTTCCCTGTGAATTTTATCTTCTGCATCGAACTTTAATTTCCTGAAGTGAAGGGTAGTCTGCTTAGTATCTTTCTGATACTTAGCAACATGTGCCCTTACTTCTAGGTCAGTGATATTCTCCAATTCCTCATGAAAATCAATAGCTACCCTATATATGGAGTCATCTGGTAGCTCCTCATGTGTGTAATGAAACTTAACCCGTTCTTGAGCAAAGACACTTTCCAAATAAGCCTTTGGATCATGCATTCTTTTAGGGGCTTCTCCCAAGTTCAGAATTGAAATTTACTTACCCAACACTATTGCATGGGTAGAATTATATAGGACCAAAGAACCTAAAGTCAAGGGAAAATTAGGCCAACACTTCTTTTTGTGCTTGGCCAATTTAGGGAAGGAGCCATCAGCGACCGTCTGAAAAGCAAATTCCTGCAAAACCATGCAGTCTGGGACAATCCTTGGTATTAAATGGACCGTGTTGCTGCCCCAAATTCTTAAGTAGGAGAAATATTCCCCAACATACCAATCCCCATGCAAAGTGATCAAATCCCTTGCACTTTGTGAAAACGCCGGAGCGTTAGCCTTGAAAACGTTATGGTACATAGACCCTAGGAAAAAGGTCGCAAATATCATACATCCGAGGAACAAAGTTATCCTCCCACATGTCAGAACAATAAATATGAACAGGTGGGGAATTATTCTTCCAATTCCAACCCAAAGCAGGAAATGCATATGTTCCACAAAAAACATCCATTACATAAGCCGACATAAAAAACTGGGGTTTCTGGTTTGTCGAGGTCTTATGATACTTAACAATTTCCTCTTGCAAATTTATAGATAAAATCTAATCCCAATTGAAAGAATGGCTCGTAAGGACAATGTGATGTGCTTTTGGAACCCATTCAACTTTAAACAATGAGCAATTAGTCGACCCATACAACCGGCAGAACATGGCTCCAAGCAATGAATATGGTTCCCTGAACCATGAAATAGGGTTTAAGAATTACCTGGACGAGGAACAAACATAGTATGGTTTTCCATCCACCCTTTTACCACATCTTCATAATTGTAGCAGGATATTGCTTCGTCCAAAAACTTATGGCTCGGTACTCTGTTTGGGGGGTCCAATGGTGTAAGCCTTAGCATATGTATCAGGATTGAAGGCGGCCAGAAAAGTACCAATGTGGTCATTGAACGTGCACTCTTGAGGTTTAGCATTGTCCAATGCCCATTTCACTAGGTCTATGTAAGGCATGAAACGTGGTCTAGAGGAAATAAGATGGAGATGTGAGCTCCGAATTCTGATATAAGTTGGTTGGCCATGAGGCATAGTGGAAAAATCATCATTATCGAAGATAGCATATATCGTTGACCAATCCAAAAACAAGGTTTTGAAAACCCTTCCACTAGTGTCCATGAATATTCCAGTGTTTGGATCTTTGGATTTTTGCTCTTGTAGAGCTGCCTTTGATCTTGTGTTTCTAGATATAGTAGGTGCCATTTTTTCCCAAAATTTGTCAACCATGGTAGAAAAATTACTACAGTGTAAAAATAACAAAATAAACAGTTGTGAGAAGTCAACTTACCAGCATAAAGTTTCAAAACCATGGAAACTGTGAGCTTGAGCGAGAAAAACGCCATAAAAATGGTAAAAACCCTCATGAATTTGAACATATTAAATAGCCAAAGTCTCAATGGGAGAAAAGATCTAGACTGCAGATCTAGCATAAATGAACGACTGAGATGAAGGCGCAAAAGTACAAAATCGGAAGTAAAAAGTTTCAAAATTTTGGATTTTGCGATTTTCGGCTTGCGCGTCCCGAACATCGGAAAGCGGAAGTCAAAATGTAATTTAGTTGGACAGTGTACATATTAAATTTCTGTGTTCTGCATTTCAGAACGGCGAAAAGCAGACAAAACAAGAAAACATAAGATGCGAAAAAAAACTTTCTAGTGGCTGTGCGGAAATCGGAATTCAGAGACAAGGATGATAGTTTTATCATGAATTAAAAATTCTAAGTTCCTCATTCCAGACAATAGAAAGAGGGAGTCGAAAAGTCATCTTTTTTATTGCAAGAAAAATGATACTTCCAAAAATGGAAGTAGGAAAGACAAGAAAGCAAAACCACGACAAAGGACTTTTTTTATTTCCGCATTCCAGACATCAGGAAGTAGAAGTCAGAATGGAGAAAGGTTTTATTGCGAACATGTGAGTCCCGGTTTTTGGATTCCACATGGAGGAAATCGGAAGTCAGAAAAATATTTCCCAAAATACTTGAAAAAGCGGATCCCCGCATTCCGGACATTGGAAAGCGGAAGTCAGAAGACTGAAGCGCCCAAAATGATACTTATAAAGAAAAAAGGTGCTTCTGAAAACCAAAAACCCCAAAAAACAAGACTTAAGAGGAAATTTTATGAATTAGAATACGTAAGTCAAGGAACCGACTTCCGCAATCCGAACCAGAAATAAAGTGCGGGAACCTTGTTTCGTAAGTTGAGTAGCCGACTTGCACTATCTAAACCGCAAACCGGAAATCAGATTGCGTGAAACTGTGCCGACCCTTTTTTGTAAGTCGAGGATCCTACTTCCACAGTCCGAACCAGAGATCGAAAATCGGAAAGGTGCGACAGTGCGGAACACTTATTTCAGAAGCTATTAAGCCAATTTTTCGATGTGCGGGTGCAAAAATACTGGTGCAGAAGTGTGGAAACAAGACGACATGTTCATTGAAAATAGGAACCGTAAGACAAACAAAAATTACAGTAAACATAAAAGATTTAGGAACATTTTCCATTAAAACTGATGGTATGAATTAGAATACGTACAATAATAGGCCACCAGATGCTCATACTTCTGCAGATGCTTCATTCAGTTGCGAAAAGATTCAATAATTTTGCCTTCTCGATACAAATGCTAATACATACTTTTTTGATGCAATATTGATAGAAACAAAAGTAGAATAAAAAACAATCTATTTAAACATATGCATATAGAGATGGGACTTACAAACTAGTAGATTAAATTGCAATTTTTTACAATCAATTAGATAATTAACTTAATATATTAAAACATTATGATTATTTCATTAAGTTATCCTAATAATATTTAATGTTATAAAGTTAGCTTCCCATCATAAGTTATATAGTGTAATATTAACTTAAAATATTAAGTATATATTAACTTATAATATTAAGTATACATATTAATTTGTAACTATAAGTTAACAGTACAACTAAATTAGTATTGACTTGTGACTGTAATGTAATTAATATAACTTATAACTGAAGTTAATATTAATTTATAATATTTAATATATTTTAATATTATAAGCTTCACATCATAAGTTATATAATTTATATAGTATAAAATTAACTTATATTATTAAGTATATAAAAAAAAAGTTAGTATGCAAATAAGATAGTTAATTTATTATATAT
>LPNX010533300.1:0-11564 GCA_001517045.1 Pseudotsuga menziesii | reverse complement strand
GGAATAGTTCATTGAAAGTTAATTCTCCAAGATCACTAAACAAAAACAACTAGGTGTCTGTCCAGGGAGTGTGTGAAATCCTTTATATAACCAGCGTTCTCAGGAAGCTCCTCTCAAAAGGGAGTCAAGCACTAGGCATTGTGAATGGTTGTTGATTGGGATAACCCCTAGTCGAGAACTGTGTAGCACTGGCGATATAGCCAGGATTGTATTCGTATTTGGGGGCTCTTTTGGGAGTTTCGGGCTTTGCTACCCTGCCCATATAGTCAATCCCACCTGCGACTGTCCGCCTGAGCGTTGATTATATCGAGGTGACCTTAGTGACCTTACCTAGGATATCGAGGGGGTACGTGTAGAGGTTATTCTGCATGTGTCCCGGCCAGGTTGGGGTCGGACAACACAGTCGCTTTATGCGTTGAAGCTGAGGGCCACAATAATTGGTTTCGAACCTTCGCTTGTGGTGACAAGGGCCTCTCAAGCCTCTCCTAGGCGAGACATACCGGCCACATTCAGGAGCTCACTTATCCAGCCCTTGTTTGCTTGCTTTTGGCTTTATTTTTTATAGTGATTTCTCTGTGCACGCTAGTTGGCCTAGGGTTGACGTAAATAGAGAGTCTTTGCTTTTTTGTTGAGTCATTGTGGAGTTGGGTGCGGTTCTGCGCCGTTCTCGTCGGCTAGCAGGACTTCCGCCTTCCACTTCTCCTCCTCCTTTGGGAGAGGGGACTAGACGGTCCAGGCGGACTGTGTCACACATTGATTCACACACTATGGAGGATCATTCAGAGACTATTCCTGACCCACCTCCTCCTATTCGTATTGACGATGGGGAACTTACTCCTACATATGATCCCTCACCTGACCTAGCTAAGATCGGTCCCATTATTTCCCAGATAGGATCTTTACATGATAGACCTACTCACACTAGGCCAGATTCCCCATTGACCCGATACCGGTATGGAATGCCGGATGATGCCGAGACTCACTTTGACCCTCCTAGCACCAGTTATGGTGGTTATGTTACCACTGGTTTTCCTATGCACGATTTGACATTTCATGTTGAATCCGACTTTGACCCTAACACTATACCTGGGGGCATTCCCATGCCTTACCTTGCAGAGAGGTTTGGGAGTACTAGTCACATTGCACCTTCCATCCCAGCGGTGGAAGCTCCATCTTATATACCTTCTAGGTCTAGATTTAGTGATCCGATAGGGATTCCAGGTTCTAGACGAGTGACAATAGGCACTAGCACATATCTTCTTATAGAGATTCCTTCGTCCTCGCTTCCGAGTTCTTCAAATGCAAACCCTCCACCTTACTCTCGTGGTCCTTCGAGTCGGCACGTAGCTACGAGTCAGATCCGTACTGCGGTTACTAGATCAGTTGTGTCTCAAGCTTACATACCACCCATGGTTTCAGGAGGTTATGTTCATGTTTCTAGAGGTCAAGTTTCTACTTCCTCGACATATATCCCTACTTTCGGGATGTATATTCCTACTTCCGGAATGTATATTCCTACCTATGGAGTGTCTCATGGGGCATCGCAAGCGGTGACCTATGGACCCTACTATGGGGCGCAGTATGGACAGGTATCTTCACCTTACGGAGGTGGGTATTCACAACCTACTTACTTTCCCAACTATGGCTTTGTAGCTCCTACTAGTCAAGGTCCACCTCATTATGCGACTTCCACGCCACCTTATACGGGTCATACAGGAGGAGGTCACTATGGCCAAGGTCATGGTGGTAATCAATCCTATATGAACCAGGGAGTGGTCCCTAGACCTCATCATGCTAAGCTCCCTTTCCTCACGACACTCAATTTACCTGACTTATCGAGACTTACGAACGATCCTATGGCTCATGACCCAGCTTGGCCGGCTGTCCCTACCAAGCTTCCTTCAGACATACCTAAGTTCGAAGGCAAACCAGGAGAGGATCCGAGTGAACAAGTTACGAAATTCCACCTATGGTACTCTTCCAATTCATTGTATCAAGACAGTCCGTTTGAGACTATTTCAACACACCCTTACAGGGCCTGCGGCGAAATGGTATATAGAGTTACCTAGGGGTGCCTTTACTTTGTTAGACAACCTTGGGATGACTTTCCTTAATCACTTCCAGCTACCGATACGATATGATGTTGGTACTGAACTCTTGTCGACATTTTGGCAAGATAAAGCCACCCATATTTCTGATCATATTCAGGAGTAGCATAGACGGAAGAGATTAATCAAAGCCTTTATACCACCGGAATTCCTCCTTGAGTGGTTCCTCAAATATTTATTGCCATATATCGCAAAGGATGTTTCCACATCCGGAGTGCAGAATGAGGAACAAGCCATCTTTAGGGTGGAGGAACTAGACTTGATCTATGCTCAGTCTGGTTTGTCATATGAGATTATACCTAATGCCCCTCGTTCTAGTTTCAACCCCGAGGTCAAACCTGGACCACATGCCGATGGCATTGTGGGTAGTGCAAGTAAGAAACCTGCAGGTTCGGTTGTGAAACAAGTTTCTCAATTGTCAATCAACCAATCTGCCTCGGGACAAGCTACAGCTTCATCTCAGCCCACCCAAACGACGAATGTACTTGCTGTGCAATCGTCCGACCAGAAGGGTAACCAGCAACCCGGACGGAATAGAAAAAAGGGTAAAAACAATAATAAGAAGGGTGGGAATAAAAATAAGAATGCCAACAATAATGACAAGAAAAATAAAAATGTTGGGGGGGACAAGTAGAATAAGCGTAAGGTTAAGTTTCCTTGCAAGCTTTGTAAGGACGATCACCTCACTTACTTGTTCCCTAGGATGGATGAAGCTTCGAAGTTCATAGCACAGGGCCCAGCTGTGTTAATGAACCCTTTACTGCATAACCAAAATATGAACTCGAAGTCCCATGATCAATCTAGTGATGAAGATCCACCTGAAACTAGTGATCGTGGGTGCATTAATATGGTCCGTGCCGCGAAAGTTGTGACGCGTGCAAAAGATTATTCTTCGTCACAACCCAACCCAGGCAAACAACCTGATCCACCAGGAACCCCTTTGTGTATTGAGAAACCTGCGGATAAACCTGAAGCTGCACCTCGCATTCCTAAGGGGGTACTTAAGCGTTCGGGGCATAATCCTAATGCCCGAGCAGCCCAGAACTATTCAGTTGTCGAGGACTTGGGTCATACTCCTTGTGCGATGTCTGCATTGGAAGTGCTTCAGAGTTGTCCGTCGCAAAGGAAGGCTTTGCTTTCCGCTCTTGGTGTGAATGGTGATGATTATTCCTCAGTGATCAAGTTTGATACCGCAAAACATCAACCTCGCTTTCCCTACTATGTGTCCCTTTTGGTGCATGTAGAATGTCTTAATATGATCGTCAAGCGTACTGTGATTGACGAGGGCGCTGCTGCTTCTGTGATGTCTTTGTCTTGTTGGAAGGGTCTTGGTTCTCCTGAGTTGTCAAAGTCTAAAACCATGTTAACTGCTTTTGATGGGAGATCATTTAGGCCGCATGGTATTCTTCCTTCTCTTAAATTCCGTTTGGGAGGAAAGACCGTTGCGATAGAGGTCGAGGTGGTTGATGCGCCCCTTGACTACAATCTCTTACTGGGAAGGAATTGGATGTATAGTATGCAAGCCGTTGCGTCTTCCGTATTCCGCGTTGTATGATTTCCTCATAATGGGAAGATTGTGACGATTGATCAGATGTCATTCAAGAATCCACCTGTTAGTGCATCTTCGGAAGCTTCAGTTCCGAAAGTTGAACATTCCCAGCCGGCAACTGGGAGTGTCAGTGTAGGTATGTATCCTTCCCTCATGGGAACCTTTAGTTGTCCTGCACCTGTCCTCATGATAGGGGATAGTTTCAATGGTGCTTCCATGTCTACGAGATCGGTGCCTTTTCGCACAAATCATATGGGAGATCCTTGGATTCTTCCTTCACCGAGTCCTTCGAGTGAGGCCATTGAGAGGAGTGTGTCGTTTCCTGCAGCCATGATTGCTTACCAAGCTAATCTTCAATCTGCTGCAGAGCCTAGTTCTTCTTCTTCACAGACAGAGGAAGAAGACCCCTATGTGCTGCCCGCATGGGCAGTACAGTCTTCTCATGCCCACGATTTCCTTGATACGGTTTTCCCTTCAGATGAAGCGATCATTGAGGCTATGTCAGGAGTTGAGCCACCATGGGAGGAACTTCATCATAGATCATATTTCCTTCCAGAGCTTGACCTTTTGGAGCATGAGGATTATAGGGAGACTCTTAGACAGAAATTTGGTAGGCCCATGATTCCGTTAAGCTCTCCTGGTCAGATGGTTGATGGAAACATGGCAAACATATCGTCAACTATGCCTATCAACATTTCTCGCAACCTTGGTACGGTTGAGAATGTGTACATTGGGGCAGATTGTTCCCAAGATGAGATTCGTGAGTATACCGAGCTGTTCAAGGAATTCCGCGATGTTTTTTCTTGGTCTTACGATGAGATGCCAAGGATTGACCCTCAGATTGTCGAACACGAAATTAAGACTTACCCCAACGCGAAGCCTGTTCGACAGCGTTTACGCGCGGTAAATCCTAGGAAAGCACCCACCATAAAGGCATAGATAGAGAAACTATTGAAAGTTGGTTTCATCTATCCTATTCCCTTGACGGAGTGGGTTTCAAATCCCGTTCCGATGGATAAGAAGCAAGGAGCAATCCATATATGCACTGATTTCCGTGATCTAAATTGTGCCTGTCCTAAGGATAACTTCCCCACACCGTTTATAGATCAGATTTTGGATGAGTGTGCGGGTAGCGAGGTGTTCTCCTTTATGGACGGCTTTTCTGGATATAATCAAATTCAAATTAAACCTGAGGACCAACATAAGACTGCATTTGTTTGTCCTTGGGGAACATTTGCGTATTGGAAAATGCCTTTCGGCCTTAAAAATGTCGAAGCTACCTTTCAGCGGGCGATGACCTTGATTTTCCATGATCTCAAGTCCATTATCGAAGTATTTTTGGATGACCTCGCTGCTCATTCTCGTATGAGGATGCGTCATTCTTATCACTTGAGATTGGTGTTCGAAAGATGCTGGCATTATGCTGTTAGATTGAACCCTCATAAGTGCATCTTTTGTGTGAAATCAGGTCGTCTGTTAGGATTTATCGTTTCGAAAGAGGGTATAAGAGTTGACCCCTTGAAAGTTGAGGCAATACTTTAGTTGTCTCCCCCACGAAACATTCGTCATCTTCAGTGTTTGCAAGGCATAGAAAACTTCCTACGAATATTGTTGTCAATTTCGCCAATTTGACTAGAGGTTTCATGCGTCTCCTGAAGAAGGATGCTCCCTTTGAATGGGATGAGCGAGACCAGGAGTCCTTCGATGCACTTAAGAGAGCCCTAGCATCGGCCACGGTGATTAGTCCTTCGGATTATAGCCGCGATTTCCTATTATATGTGCCCACGTCTTTAGAGGCGATTGGGATGGTTTTGGTTCAAGAGGGTGAGGAGCTCCAGGAGCATGTCATATACTATCTGAGCCGAAACCTTATTGACGCAGAGATTCGTTATTCTCATGTAGAGAAGTTTGCCTTAGCCACTGTACATGCAGTGCAGCATTTGAGACAATATATTCTCCTTCGTCAAACTTTGGTTGTTGCCCATGTCAATCCATTTCAGTTCGTCCTCACACGTAGGATGATTGGGGGAAAATATAATAAATGGATTGTCATTCTGCAAGAGTTTGATCTCGATTTTGTTTCAGTAAAACCGAAGAAATCTTTAATCTTTGCAGAGCTCATATCAGATTTTTCGAGCAAGGCTAAGGAGTCAGTATGTGAAGATACGTTCGTTGATGAACACATTTTCTTGATCTCAACGGCTGACCCATTGTACAGTGATATCATAGTATATTTGCAAACGCAGAGGACCCCTACTCAGCTCTCGCGAGATGAGCGACGTCGGTTACGTCACGTTTCCAAGAACTACCTCATAGTGGACAATACTTTGTACCGCTGTGGAGTAGATTCCCTTTTACGATGTTGTTTAACTCACGATGAGGCTGAGATAGTGCTTAATGATTGCCACGGAGGGGCGTGTGGTGGTCATTTATCTGGGCTTTCTACAGCTCAAAAGATTTTGAGAGCGGGATATTTCTGGCCGTTGATCTTCAAGGATTGTATTGAAGTGGTCAAGAGGTGCCACCCTTGCCAGGTGTTTGCACGTAACATGCGCTCAAAGCCTGCCCCGTTACACCCTATTATCACCGCCGGTCCCTTCACCAAGTGGGGGCTAGATTTTATGGATTGCAACCCAACTTCGGCTGGGGGGCACCATCCTATCATAGTGGCTGTCGATTACTTCACGAAATGGGCTGAGGCAATGCCTACAGTAAAATCCGACGGTGAGACAGCCGCTCACTTCGTATTCAACCAAATCATCTCTAGGTTCGGGATTCCGAGAGAGCTTGTCACTGACCATGGCTCGCACTTTCAGAATCGTATGATGGAAGAGTTGGCCTCCAAGTTAGGATATAAGCAAGAGCACTCTTCTTCTTACTATCCTCAAGCAAATGGACAGGTTGAAGCTGTGAATAAATCACTTAAGTCCATTCTCCAACGAACCATCACACAAAGCAAGATGAATTGGCATATTATGTTGTACCCTGCTTTGTGGGCATACCGAACCGCGGTAAAGACTGCCACTGGTTTTTCTCCATATCAGCTTGTTCATGGAGTGGAGTCAATTTTGCCGGTTGAATGCGAGATTCCTTCGTTGAAGTTAGCCATAGAACTCTTACCAAACACTTCGCCTTTGGAGGAGCGTTTGGTTCACCTTGAGCAACTCGATGAGCAGCATAGATATGCCTTGGTGACTCTAGAGGTTAATAAGCGTCGCGTAAAGGCCCAATACGATAAGTCTGTCCGTCCAAGAGTGTTTAGTGAGGGAGACTTGGTCCTTTTGTGGGATCAATCGAAAGAACCCTTGGGGGCAGGGAAGTTCAATCCTATGTGGTGTGGTCCTTACGTGGTTAAGTGTGTATTAGAGAAGGGTGCCTACGAGTTAGTGGATTACGAAGGGACAGCCTTGGCGGAGCCTAGAAATGGGCTCTATCTTAAAAAATACTATGCATGATATTTAGCCAAGGTTGTTTGTTGTATATTATTGTACAGCTTTTTTGCATAGTTAGGTCTTGTTTATCGTGATCGGGTTTGTGATTAGTTTCCATTTCTTGTGGCAGATGTCAATGGAATCTTCCACCTACATAGGATTCACGGAGGGTGTAAGCCGTCACACTCAACACTCAGCCTCAGCTGCTTGGGTGATTTTTAATCCTATGGGTCATGTACTGTCTTCAGGAGGTGTATGTCTACGGCCATCTTCCAACAATGTTGCTGAATATAGTGCCGTTATCGAGCTTCTACGGGATGCCATTTCGCATGGTGTTCTCTTTCTTGAGGTACATCTTGATTCAGAGTTAGTAGTGTCACAGCTAAATGGTTTGTACCATGTTAGAGATCCGACGTTATTGAGGAGATTCTTACGTGTGAGATTGCTAGAACGAAAATTTGAGAGCATAACATATATACACATTCCAAGAAATTTTAATCAAATTGCTGACTCATATGCTAACTATGTGTTAGATTGGCATTTGTTTCATTCATTATAGATTAATCATAAACACAATGTTTACACATGTAAATAAATAAACCAATCACCATAAAACTTTTTTATATACATCAAAAATGTGGTAATACATAGTGTCATAATACAAAATTGGGGCTTTGAAAGCCACCACCATATACACGGTAGTACAAAATAGATCCACTCCCAGGTGTCTAGTCCTATGGAGGTGGATGAGGGTTGTGATCATGATATGTCACCACGGCTCTAGCTAGCCACCAGAATAAACGCACCCATGCACGTGGTACACCAACCAGCTGTCTCTGCATAGCCTCAGGCAAGTCCTCGACTTGCGCCATGGGAATCCTATGAGTCAGTCGCACAAAATTGGTATGGATGCTTTGGAGCATTCGCTCCGCATCCACACCGGTGATATCGTCTCCTCTTCCCCTCCGTCTATGACGTGGGAAGCCCTCTGGTCATCGTGGTCCCAGATCTGCACATGAATGGTAGATGTCACTATGTATTGTCACCCAAAAACATGTCTTTTTTATTCCATTAATCAAGAAAACACAAAAAAATTAAATACTTCAAAAATTTTAAAAAGAGTAAGGGTCAAGATTTGTTACCTATGTCTCCATATGCTGATCCTGGTGGTAATGGCATGTCCAGGTCTCCCCAGAAGTCTATCCATGCATAAGGGTAGTCCTCTATGGCAACAATCTGTCGTCGCCACCATGGAAAAAAGTCTACTGGATAAGGGTTGGCCACCCTACCACCCCCCAGTCTGCGCATCGCGTCTGCCCAACGTCGTTGGGCTGGATCTCGAACCTCGTGGAGAGGAACATCCACTCTAGGGCTCAATCCTGGAACACGCTCGAAGAATAATGTGCTCAAGATACTACTGAACCCGAAGTTCCGTATCCTACCTACCTTGCACTCATTGAGCTGATGTTTCATGTTGCTCAGTAGGGAAGTGCTCCAATCATAGATGGTCAGTGTCATGCACTCCACCGCATAGAACATGAGTGGCCGAGAGGCCTGATGGAGTGATGCTAAGCCTGCTATCCTGCCTAGCGTCAGTAGTATGGCCTTTAGGCCCAATACCTGTATAACGTTGGTAGGGACTTGGCTCCCCACCTTCTCTGTCTCTGGGTAGCAGTACACTGCTATGTACTCATCGATAGTCAGCCCATGACCTAGCCCTCCGCGGGAATGAAGGTTCACCATCTCACCTCACCGTGATAAACCTATGATAAAGTAGATATCCTCCACCTCAATGGTGAGGGACATGTCGTCTAGCCGGAAGGACTCTGAGTCTGGATCCCAATAGTCTACAAGCATCTGTAGTAGTCCTGGTTTGGCCCTCAAGCCTCATAGGCACCAAAACTTGTAGAGTCCGCATCTTCTTAGAGCTTCTTGAGCCATTCTATCAGCCCTTACTGCTTCCTCTACATCACCATGCTCGCGTTCTCGCCACTCTAGCACCATCCTGCATGAGAAGTTGACCAAAATGTCCATTAGATTCTTAGAAATCCTTAGGCGCGGTGTCATACGTGGCTGTTTTCAAAACAGCCACGTATGTACGTGGTTTCTGGTCCCTTTTCCGCGTATAGCCAACCCTATACGCAGAAAAAACCTCGATACCCATGTGGTCCATAGTGCTCATGTAAGTTTGGCCTTTAAAAATTCATTTGACCATGAAAAATTATAAAATTTGTATTGAAATGCAAGCTGAGAACATGAGTAAGTACCTGGAAGAATCGGTTGTAAATTCCGTCGGCTGGATCTCCTGGAATTTGCAGTTGAATATTAGAGCTCAAATGGGTAAAAGTTTCAAATGATTTCTATTTTTTACTATTTATAGAAAATTTTTCAAATATTTGAAAATTTTTACCCCCTTTCCTATAGTTTTGACCATTTCTAACCTTTTTGGACCGTTTCTGACCTAATCTGTGATGTAGAAGACCGTTTTCAGCGATGTTTCAGCCTTTGGATTGACCCATTCGTACTGATCTCAGGTATAATGTCTATACTGGAATATAGGTTAGGTTCACCACCGTTTGCATTTTCCATGACCTTATGACCATGTCACTATATCCTTAGGTACGAACCCACTCTATTATGTCACGGATCCTTCTTCCTGCTATAGAAGTGGCATGATATGAGTGGTAGAGACTCACCTTACATGGGTACCCTAGTTAGCGCCTTATTTGCATTTGGTGCCCATGCCGATGTTTCCCCCTTTAGGGTGTGGGAGTCCGTTGTATAGTATTGCCATGACATTTAGCAAGAGCCTCATACTCCTCTTGATCTTATGCTGGCCTATTTTCCCCCGGACTCCCCTTGTATCAAGTTGTGGATGCATTATCATGAGCTTTTCCTGTCTTATTCAGCTTTATGCCAGCTTCCCTAACATTGCGTTTCAGCCATATAGCCCGAGCTTGTCTCATGTCTAGCCATGTAGAGCCTTTATTTATATCCTTCGCAGCTTGATTCCCTTTTTACCGGGAGGGGATTTTCCCCTGAGTGTCGATATCCTACACATGTATCCTTGCATTGAGCATAGGTATGTTCCACTGCTTGGAACTAGTTTGTTTGCCTTTATGACACTCGTCTCCTCCTAGTTTGTAACTATAAAGCTAGTTTATTCTTTTTTCAAGCTTTTCAAATAACTGGAAAAGACCAAAAAAATCAAAAAACCAAAAAGCCGGACAAGAAAAGATATTATATTTGGCAGCTGTCGAGTCGTGTCGCCTTCGAACAGAGCACTGTATATCACATCCATTGGTTGGGTTATAGTTTGACTTAGGAGCTGTACTCGTTATCTGAGTTTTATCTCCACCGACTGGTTAAGCTTTGAGTCCCTATGGAGCCTCTATCGATGCCTCCTGCATCATAGAGATGTCCCAGTTTGTATATCGAGTCTATGCTGCCTTCATTCAGTCACCATACGCCGTTATGATCTTGTTTGAAGGAAGTTGAAACCTAAGTCGGCCATTCCTCAGTTATCTTGACTTTGCATGTCGGCCATTCCCGGTACAGTTACTGGTTCATGCACCTTATGATCAAGTTCTTCCATATTATACAGCTTTGCTAAGTACCTCGTGTTGGATGATGGGGGATGCCCTAATGCCCTCCTTCCAGCGGATTTCATCCCATCAACTTCAAATCATTTATTCTGGGATTGGATTCTAGAGTCATTTTGAGTGCCTTGAGACTTGCAGTCATCAGTGGCAGGTTCTCTCGCCATCGACAGTTTTGGGAATACATCAATGTCCCCTGATCGATGGATTCTCTCAAGTGTTCGACCTCAACACATTTATTCACACTTGTTATTTTACACTCTAGTACCTTGATTCCCATTTTCATTATTGGTGGGTGATCTTGCGTCTGTTAACGGTATACATCAATGACCGGTAATCAGACGATGGACTACTATGTTCGACCTCGACACCTCTATTCGCATAGTAGGACATGTACTCATAGCGGTTTGTGTAGAAGACCTTCCAGATTGGTGGCATCCACTATATGCTACCTCCTTGATCGTGCCAGTTTTCATGAGATTTCAGCTCTCGTGACGTGTTCCAGTATATGTCAGACATTTCCACCCAATATGGAGACCTTGATTTGTTATATATCTTCAGCCTTTGTGGAGATCATCGTACTTTGTATATCTTCATCATGGAGATTATGATCTATGTATATTGTACGTGGCGATGACCACATATGTTCTATCATGTTTCATGCCTATTCATGGCCATTGTACTCTTATGTATCCGGGACTGCTATATGTATTTGCAATTATATGCAGAGTTGTATTATGGTATTATGCTGATTGGGTGGCTGGTCTTCCATTTGGGTACTGTTGAGGCCTGGAAATTCGCAGGCGGCAACAGTAAGGGATTCTCCCCAATCAGCGTTCCCAACTAGCCCGCTAACTGTTTGGTATAGGGAATCCGT
>LPNX010533283.1:462922-473066 GCA_001517045.1 Pseudotsuga menziesii | reverse complement strand
TGGGAGTGTTAAGTTGAAAGAAATGAAAATTATGTTTTTACTTTATCTTGCATTGTCATAGCTGTACCTATGTGTTTCTGGTATTACTATTGCTATTATTTACTGTCCTAGGATGCTTCAACATTAACACAGGGACCTTTGGGAGTGTTAAGCTGAAAGAAATGAAAATTATGTTTTTACTTTATCTTGCATTGTCACAGCTGTACCTATGTGTTTCTGGTATTACTATTGCTGTTATTTACTATCCTTGGATGCTTCAACATTAACACAGGGACCTTTGGGAGTGTTAAGCTGAAAGAAATGAAAATTATGCTATATATGTTACCACGTTCTTTTCTCCTTTACGGATGCTAGTTTAACTTGTTCGTTAAGTTATTACTACTGCTGTTATTGATTGTCCTTGGATGCTTCAACTTTAACACAGGGACCTCTGGGAGTGTTAAGTTGAAAGAAATGACCTTCCTCATACGATGATGATAAAACTTAGAATTATTGTACAGAACACATATGGACTATACCTTGAGAGAGAAGATAAAATTTTTACCCTTCATCTTGTGGGTAAAATGGTTGTTTCCCCACCTTGATTGTACACATCGGTCTTGTGGGTATTTTCTTGTGGGTATTGTGTGTGGGTCTTGTCTATCAAATAGGATTTCTTATCCTTTGTATTTAGGCATGTCTACAGGGAGCACAATATGAGTGCAGACCACTTATCCAAGGAAGCACTTGATATGAAGGCTGGTCTTCTCTCCTTCTCAGAACTTTGGGAAGGAGAAATTATTGAGGAAGGATTGATACAGCTCTTTTAAGAGTTTTTTTCAGTATTTGTGGCATACTCATGTTTGTCCCTTTTCGAGTATGGGGTGTGTTTGTTCCACCCAAGAGGCCTCCTAGATAAGCTGTCTGGGCTCATTCTGTTCTCCCTGTGGTGATGCTTTTTCTGTCTTTCTTTGAGATTTTGAGTTTTGTGGGTGGAGAGTTGTTGGGTGATCAAGAGTTGGGTTGACAGCTACTGCAAATGCAAATAGATTTTTTTGTTTTTTTTTATATTTTTTGAGGTTGACAGTATTGATCCGTGACCTTGTGGATAGTATTTGTCTCACTCTGCCCTAAATGGGTCATAGCATCAACTGAATGGATATTTAGTTTTGACATTGAGGAATCATGCACATTGTTTCCCATAAGGTGTTCACTTAATTTTTCATGAGGGTTTATGGGTTGGTTTCTGAGTTTTCTGGGCAAGTCAACTTCTTAAATCTCTCTCAGCGGTTTCATATAGTGACAAATCCAAAACTATTCGTTTTTCCACTGACATGGCATTTTTCACAATGCTTTTACAGGGTGAGAAATCCAAAACTCCTTGATTTTCCACCAAAGCAGTAATTTCCTGTAATGCCTCTGTGCTATGCTTCCCCACATTATCCACATCAGTCCCACCAAGTAATGACTTTAATGTCCCCTGAATTTCTGAACATCCAAAAACAACATCATTTTCTTGAGAGGATCTAACCATATTACAAATTCATGCTTCCACATTCAGAAAATTCCCAGTTATTAGATACTTAGTAATCTTCTCCTTCTCTTCATCCCCTGCCTCACACAAATCATGACTGCCTTTCACTTCTTTTTTCTCATCCAACATAAAATCTGACACTGAACAAACTGTCTCAGTTACTGGATTCTTGCAGTCAACCTGTGTCACATGCATCTCTACATCATTTGCATCAATCACCAAATCCAACATCCTATGAATATTTACAAATGCAATATCTTCATGTGCAGTTACTCGAGCATACTCACTTCTTTCATATTGTAGGATAACACTCTCAAGGGACTCGTCTTTGACATGCTTCAAAGCAGAACCTGACACCCAATGGATTTCTATATGTCCCAAAACATCTATCACTTCATGAGAAGATCCATTCACAGTCTTATTCTCTCTTTCCCCCTCAACTAACATATCCCTATTTCTTGAAAAATCACACATTTTATCTTCTGTGTTATCACTTGCATCCAGATTATTAAGGCAGCCTACAAAGGTGCACTGTTTCTCCACATTTACTAATTGGTCTAACACTCCTTGCATTTTGGCTGCTAAATGATCCTAGTGAGAAGGCACTTTGGCATGCATTGTTGTCTAATATACCTTGCTTACATCAAATATCAAATCTGGCATTTCCTCGATGTCTGCCAGAACAATATGCTCAGGTGAACCAACTGAATGTGTCTGATTACTCTCATCTAACAAAGATTCTGGGGTTCCTCTCATTGCCGCTCCTACAATATCCTCCTGGGCACCTTTTCCTGAGACTTCACTTAATTCCTCCACAACAACACTTTTTAAATTCCTGAGACTCCACTTTTTAAATTGGTTATGTTTCCAACTTTTTACCTCCTACATTCTCACTCAATGTGAAAGTCCCAAGAATACATGTGAGAACTCATGGGTGACTAAGAAAAAATACCCACTGTCACCTTTATAATATTATCTCTCAGTTTAGGTCAGCTCTCCTATCTAGCTCAAAGGGGGGAATCATAACAACAATCTAAGTCCAAGGTGTATTCAAGGAGAGAAAGGGGTAAATGGATTTAGGGTAAATCTGGTTCTAATTTGAATTGTAGCAAGTAAATTCCAGATTTACACATCTTTTAAACAATGATTAAACAGAGATATTCTTAGGCTAAAACAAATCTGAAAGTTCAATTTATATTCTGAAAATTACAGATCTGTTATACAGAAAATTATATAAAATACATAATTGAAAATAAGGGTTTAAGGATCTAAAAATCAATATGAAATTAATATTTCTTTGCTGGAAATTTACAGATTGTTAGAGAAAAAAATAAAGGTATTTTTTATTGTTCTCATCTCTTTTAAATGAGCATAACTCTGACAGTCCTTGCATTTCTGGAGAAAGAATATCTTCCTGTGAAACCCTGTCCAGCTGCTACTCCTAGCTACCACCATCACCTTCATCCCATACAGAATCTGAAATTTGAGTGTCTACTTGACCAAAAGCAATGCTTGCTTCATGCTGAGATTGAACAAAAGGATCAAAATCTCTCCTTTCAGGGGGCATTATCACCGCGCTTTGATGCTTTCCTCTTTTCCCTTCTCTTCTATCCCGGGACTCCAAAAAGTTTCTAGTGCTCATCCTTTCTGTCTCCTCTGCCCACAGAGAGTTCAATGGAATTTCATCCTCAGACTTTTCTGCTCCTTCAATTTGAAAACCCAAACCTTCAGTTTTTCTATTCTTGTTTCCAGCATTTACTTCTGGTATTGAATCTTTATTTAGTGCTAGATTATAAGGATAGGAACAGGCCCCAATCATGCGAACATACTCAACATGCTTTTTCTCTACAGGCCTGCAATCCACGACTGAGGAGGAATTGACCGCAAACAATGAACCATGTTGCTCAAAGAAATTTGACAAAATTGGCAGCTCTTTAGTGTTTTCTCTCAAATCCATCACTGACTGTTCAGAAACTTGCTGATTCTTCTTGCATGTATTCTCAAACTCAGGTTTGTTCTCACTTGTATTCTAAAACTCATCTCCCAAAATGTCTGACAATTTTGAAATCAAAGACTCTCTCTTTGAGCCCTTTGACACACTCCACATACTAACCCTGCTCGATCATCTGAGCAGCTTGTCAACTCACCAATGTCTGGTCCAAACAAGTTTCCTTTAGTGGTCAGATTCTAAACTGAAACCATGTGGGGGTAAAATATTGATAACCGACATTCTAGGACTAGTAATTGTCCAAAAATAGGGTACAAACTAGAGTGTAATGTGTAGTCATGTGCATCTCTATGAGGTAGATCACTTTAGACTAGAGTGTAATGTGTAGTCAGTTAGGTGCAGTTGTTTGTGGCCAGAAAGGCCTAAAAAAATTAACTGAATCTAGTTTGAATCTCATCAAGCTGGGTGTAGAACCTCGATTAGGGATTTTGAGTTTTGTGGGTGGAGAGCTATTGGGTTGACAGCTGCTGCAAATTCAAATAGATTTTTTTGTTTTTAATATATGTTTTGAGGTTGATAGTATTGATCCGTGACCTTGTGGTCGGTATTTGTCTCACTCTTCCCTACAACTCCCTATCTTTCTCTCTCTCAGGTATGTCCATTATTTCGTTAGTGACTTGTCTCCTAAGAGACAAAGTGTGATCGTATTATAAATCTGAGTATAGAAATTAAGGAAGGTCTAAACTACATTGTTTTCTTCTATTTGTCCATTTATAATATTTTTGCATGTGCTTGACTAATTCTGTTTATACATATCCTAGGCAAATGTAATTGAAGGATGTACATAGTGCTGATATGTACTAATCCTGGCTTGGTTTGGAGAAAAATGGGTCATAGCATCAAATGAATGGATATTTAGTTTTGACATTGAGGAATCATGCAAAAAAGAGTAAACAGAGCTCTGTAATTGAATCCTCCTTAGATTCCTCCTTGGCCCTTATTATTAGATTCCTCCTTGGCCCTTATTTTGGCCTCCTCTATAGCTTGCATTTGTTGTTGCTTCAACTAATCTTTGGCTTCAAAAACATTTTTCTCTAAATCTTTTCTTCTGGTGGCATCAACCTTTGTTTTTGCCTTTATTTTCTCCATGTCATTGCCAAATGATACTTGTCTGAATTCCACTGTTATTTTCATGTTAGCTTCTTAAATTGTATGCAACATTCTTCTTTGATTGTCATTTTCCATATTACTCAATACTTCATTTTATGTGAAAGCTCCTTGGAAAATTTCATCATGAGGATTGGGCTCATGCCTATACATTATATCCAAGCTGGTTGATTTGAAATGTTCTTCAATAAATTTTATGTGATCGTGTCTCCTTAGGGTCTCTACACTAATCATCAGATTGATCACTTTCTATTTTTAGATTCTGAGGATATATTTCTTGTTTTTAACTTCACAGGTTGGGTTCCGAATTGAACACCCACAAGAAGCCATAAATAAAATACAGGTGAGTCATAAAGAAGCAGATTGAATTTTCTGAAGAATTTCAGGGCAGTGTCTCAATTAATATCTATTTTTAATTTATTTTTTTCATTAAGAGGCCATGCATGTGTTCTAAGGAATGACAAAGAAAGCTCAGTTAGATATTATCTATATGAATTAGTCATCTAATAACAATGAGAATGCACCCAGGATCCTTTGAAAATAATGTTTGTGGTTGTGGTTGTTTATAAAATAGCTATTCGGATTATATTTCTTCCCTATTAGCACTGATGATGAGGATATCATCCAATTTTGTACTTGTTTCTTTTAAAACCATCACCTATGGCATTATAGTCCAAACTCACAAGGTGAAGATCTAAGAAAAACTAAGAGAGGTTACCCACTATCACCTCAATAACTCTCCCACTTTTTAAATTGGTTCTGTTTCCAACTTTTTACCTCCTACATTCTCACTCAATGTGAAAGTCCCAAGCATACATGTGAGAACTCATGGGTGACTAAGAAAAACTACCCACTGTCACCTTGATAGTATTATCTCTCAGTTTAGGTCAGCTCTCCTATCTAGCTCAAAGGGGGGAATCCTGACAACAATCTAAGTCCAAGGTGTATTCAAGGAGAGAAAGGGGTAAATGGACTTAGGGTAAATCTTGTTCTAATTTGAATTGTAGCAAGTAAATTCCAGATTTACACAGCTTTTAAACAATGATTAAATAGAGATATTCTTAGGCTGAAACAAATCTGAAAGTTCAATTTATATTCTAAAAATTACAGATCTGTTATACAAAAAATTAGATAAAATAAATAATTGAAAATGAGGGCTTAAGGATCTAAAAATCAATCTGAAATTAATATTTCTTTGCTGGAAATTTAAAGATTGTTGGAGCAAAAAATAAAGGGATTTTTTATTGTTCTCATCTCTTTTAAATGAGCATAACTCTGACAGTCCTTGCATTTCTGGAGAAAGAATATCTTCCCGTGAAACCCTATCCAACTGCTTCTCCTGGCTACCACCATCACCTTCGTCCCATACAGAATCTGACATTTGAGTGTCTACTTGACCAAAAGCAATGCTTGCTTCATGCTGACATTGAACAAAAGGATCAAAATCTCTCCTTTTAGGGGGCATTATCACCGTGATTTGATGCTTTCCTCTTTTCCCTTCTCTTCTATCCCAGGACTCCAAAAAGTTGCCAGTGCTCATCCTTTCTGTATCCTCTACCCACAGAGAGTTCAACAGCATTTCATCCTCAGACTTTTCTGCTCCTTCAGTTTGAAAACCCAAACCTTTAGTTTTGCTATTCTTGTTTCCAGCATTTACTTCTGGTATTGAATCTTTATTTGGTGCTAGATTACAAGGATAGGAATAGGCCCCAATCATGGGAACATACTCAACATGCTTGTTCTCTGCAGGCTTGCAATCCACGACTGAGGAGGAATTGACCGCAAACAATGAACCATGTTGCTCAGAGAAATTTGACAAAATTGGTAGCTCTTTAGTGTTTTCTCTCAAATCCATCACTGACTATTCAGAAACTTGCTGATTCTTCTTGCCTGTATTCTCAAACTCAGGTTTGTTCTCACTTGTATTCTCAAACTCATCTCCCAAAATGTCTGACAATTTTGAATGTAAAGACTCTCTCTTTGATCCCTTTGACACACTCCACATATTAACCTCTGCTCGATCATCTGAGCTGCTTGTCAACTCACCAATGTCTGGTCCAAACAAGTTTCCTTCAGTGGTCAGATTCTAGGCTAAAACCATGTGGGGGTAAAATCTTGATAACCGGCATTCTAGGACTAGTAATTGTCCAAAAAATAGGGTACAGACTAGAGTGTAATGTGTAGTCATCTGCATCTCTATGAGGTAGATCACTTTAGACTAGAGTGTAATGTGTAGTCATCTGCATCTCTATGAGGTAGATCACTTTAGACTAGAGTGTAATGTGTAGTCAGTTAGGTGCAGTTGTTTGTGGCCAAAAAGGCCTAAATAAATTAACTGAATCTAGTTTGAATCTCATCAAGTTGGGTGTAGAACCTTGATTAGGGATTTTGAGTTTTGTGGGTGGAGAGCTGTTGGGTTGATAGCTGCTACAAATGCAAATAGATTTTTTTGTTTTTTATATATGTTTTGAGGTTGACAGTATTGATCCATGACCTTGTGGTTGGTATTTGTCTCACTCTGCCCTAGAACTACCTATCTCTCTCTCTCTCTCAAGTATGTCCATTGTTTCGTTGGTGACTTGTCTCCTAAGAGACAAAGTGTGATCGTATTATAAATTTGAGTATAGAAATTAAGGAAGGTCTAAACTACATTGTTTTCTTCTATTTGTCCATTTATAATATTTTTGCATGTGCTTGACTAATTCTGTTCATACATATCCTAGGCAACTGTAATTGATGGATGTACATAGTGCTGATATGTAGTAATCCTGGCTTGGTTTGGAGCAAAATGGGTCATAGCATCAACTTAATGGATATTTAGTTTTGACATTGAGGAATCATGCAAAAAAGAGTAAACAGAGCTCTGTAATTGAATCCTCCTGAGATTCCTCCTTGGCCCTTATTTTGGCCTCCTCTATAGCTTGCATTTGTTTTTGTTTCAACTAATCTTTGGCTTCAAAAACATTTTTCTCTAAATCTTCTCTTCTGGTGGCATCAACCTTTGTTTTTGCCTTTATTTTCTCCATGTCATTGCCAAATGATACTTGTCTGACTTCCACTGTTATTTTCATGTTAGCTTCTTAAATTGTATGCAACATTCTTCTTTGATTGTCAATTTCCATATTACTCAACACTTCATTTTATGTGAAAGCTCCTTGGAAAATTTCATCATGAGGATTGGTCTCATGTCTATACAATATTGCCAAGCTGGTTGATTTGAAATGTTCTTCAATAAATTTTATCTGATCGTGTCTCCTTAGGGTCTCTACACTAATCAGCAGATTGATCACTTTCTATTTTTAGATTCTAAGGATATATTTCTTGTTTTTAACTTCACAGGTTGGGTTCCGAATTGAACACCCACAAGAAGCCATAAATAAAATACAGGTGAGTCATAAAGAAGCAAATTGAATTTTCTGAAGAATTTTAGGGTAGTGTCTTAATTAATATCTATTTTTAATTTATTTTTTTCATTAAGAGGCCATGCATGTGTTCTAGGGAATGACAAATAAAGCTCAGTTAGATATTATCTATATGAATTAGTCATCTAATAACAATGAGAATGCACCCAGGATCCTTTGAAAATAATGTTTGTGGTTGTGGTTGTTTATAAAATAGCTATTCGGATTATATTTCTGTCCTATTAGCATTGATGATGAGGATATCATCCAATTTTGTACTTGTTTCTTTTAAAACCGTCACCTATGGAGTTATAGTCCAAACTCACAAGGTGAAGATCTAAGAAAAACTAAGAGAGGTTACCCACTATCACCTCAATAAATCTATCCCACTTTTTAAATTGGTTATGTTTCCAACTTTTTACCTCCTACATTCTCACTCAATGTGAAACTCCCAAGCATACATGTGAGAACTCATGGGTGACTAAGAAAAACTACCCACTGTCACCTTGATAGTATTATCTCTCAGTTTAGGTCAGCTCTCCTATCTAGCTCAAAGGGGGGAATCCTGACAACAATCTAAGTCCAAGGTGTATTCAAGGAGAGAAAGGGGTAAATGGACTTAGGGTAAATCTGGTTCTAATTTGAATTGTAGCAAGTAAATTCTAGATTTACACAGCTTTTAAACAATGATTAAACAGAGATATTCTTAGGATAAAACAAATCTGAAAGTTCAATTTGTATTCTGAATATTACAGATCTATTATACAGAAAATTAGATAAAATAAATAATTGAAAATGAGGGTTTAAGGATCTAAAAATCAATCTGAAATTAATATTTCTTTGCTGGAAATTTACAGATTGTTGGAGCAAAAAATAAAGGGATATTTTATTCTTCTCATCTATTTTAAACGAGTATAACTCTGACAGTCCTTGCATTTCTGGAGAAAGAATATCTTCCTGTGAAACCCTGTCCAGTTGCTTCTCCTGGCTACCACCATCACCTTCATCCCATGCAGAATCTGACATTTGAGTGTCTACTTGACCAAAAGCAATGCTTGCTTCATGCTGAGATTGAACAAAAGGATCAAAATCTCTCCTTTTAGGGAGCATTATCACCGTGCTTTGATGCTTGCCTCTTTTCCCTTCTCTTCTATCCCGGGACTCCAAAAAGTTGCCAGTGCTCATCCTTTCTGTCTCCTCTGCCCACAGAGAGTTCAACAACATTTCATCCTCAGACTTTTCTGCTCCTTCAGTTTGAAAACCCAAACCTTCATTTCCTCTATTCTTGTTTCCAGCATTTACTTGTGGTATTGAATCTTTATTTGGTGCTAGGTTATAAGGATAGGAACAGGCCCCAATCATGGGAACATACTCAACATACTTGTTTTCTGCAGGCCTGCAATCCATGACTGAGGAGGAATTGACCGCAAACAATGAACCATGTTGCTCAAAGAAATTTGACAAAATTGGCAGCTCTTTAATGTTTTCTCTCAAATCCATCACTGACTATTCAAAAACTTGCCGATTCTTCTTGCCTGTATTCTCAAACTGATTCTTCTTGCCTATATTCTAAAATTTTCTTAATAATGAAACGTCTAACATTGCTTTCATTGCAGGGCCAAACTCCTCTCTTTCCCCGCATTTTTGGACATGAAGCAGCTGGGTATACACTCTGTTCTTGCCATGAAGTTTGTATTAAAAAAAATTTGAGAAAATTTGATTAGTCATAGTAGCAGAGATGTAGAATTTCAAGAGGGAAAAATGATATGAATTTTCCGGTGATTTGTTGCTTACTAATTATAATTATAATTATAACATGTTTGACACATAATTGTTGAGAGTGTTGGAGAAGGGGTGATTGACCTCAAGGAGGGTGACAATGTTCTTCCTGTATTTACTGGAGAATGTGGAGAATGCAGACACTGCAAGTCAGAGGAGAGTAACATGTGTGATCTGCTAAGGATTAATACTGAAAGAGGGGTTATGATCAATGATGGAAAGTCAAGGTTTTCAATCAATGGAAAACCAATTTAACATTTCCTTGGTACATCGAATTTCAGCGAGTACACTGTTGTGCATGTCGGTTGTGTTGCCAAAATTAATCCAGAGGCTTCT